>JAJJLU010003507.1:0-66329 GCA_023807065.1 Isotricha intestinalis
ATGGTAATTATAAACAAGCTGGTAAAAATATAGGTACTGCTATTGCTATTGCTCTTATGATTGATTAAATATATTATATTTTTGATTTTAGATTTTGAAAAAAATTCTTTTCTTTTAATTTTTTTTATTTATAATTTATTATAACAAGTATAATATAAGAATTTATTTCAAATCTATTAAAGTTATTAAGTTTTTTTCTGGAGTTTTAATCGATTTTGATATCTTTAATTATTTTTTGGTTGAAAAATTATATTATGCAATATTTATTCTTTAATATGAAAGATATAATTGAATTTTATTGTCTTTTCTTTATTTTAAAGAAATTGAAAAAAGATTCAAATTGATTTAGAAATCTATTCTTTATTTTATAATACTAATGTAAATAATTAAAATATAATTTAATGGACTTAAAAATATCTAAAAATTATCTTTTTTCTTTATTCTTACTTTAACATTCTTAATTTATCAACTAAATTCTTAGGTAAATATTTGTTCATTAAAACAGTTAATTCTCTACAAGCTTTACAAGGATTTCTATAATTACATTTGATTTTTTTAGAAAAAATATTATTTCCAACTTGTTGTTTAATTTGAAAAGAAAAATTACATTGATAAGTATTATTTGAATATTTAGCTCCTCTTCCCTCTTTATTAATTAAAAAATGTGTTTTTAATTGATGAAATTTTTTATTTAAATTCATGCATTTTAAACAAAAACAATTTCCAGGTTTACAAATATGATCTTCACAACATTTACAATCTAAATTATTATTTTTAAAACAATAAAATAAATCACATTCTTCAACAAATGTTTGAGTATCTGAGATATTACTTATAATTTTATGAATAAATTCATCATCATCATTATTATTATAAGATGGAATATTTTCAATTGATTGTGATTTTCTCAAATCTTCAAACAAAAATTGATAATAAATATTATTTAATTTATTTGATTTTTCTCTAAAACTCATTTCTTCGTATTCTTGAGATTTCAAATTAAAATCAGAATTACTTTTTTCACTAAAAACAACAGAAGATGTAAGATCCAGATTTATATTTTTAGTTTTATTTTTTTTTATTTTTGCAAATAATAATTCATTTCTAGTTAATGTAGGTTTATTTACTTCTTTTTCATAATATAATAATATTTGTTGTCGTTCACTTTGTTTAAATCTATTCATTATTTTAATTATACTATTTTTATGATTTGATTCTAAAAAATGATTAAAAAAATTGTCTTTCCCATTATATGATTGATTACATAAAAAACATATAAATTTTTTACATGTTTTCATATGAATTTCTAATTGTTCTAATTTATTAAATGTTTCTCCACAAATTTTACAATTGTTTTTTTTAGATAATAAATTATCTAAAACATAATTTTGTTTACAAAGAAAAGGACTTGTTGAACATAAAGGACATTTATCTTCTGTATTTTTTTCTTTTGATTTTTCAATTATTTTTTGAACACATTCTTTACAAAAATTATTGTTACAATTTAAACATTCAACTGGTTCTTTTAATATTTCACAACAGATTGGACATTCAAATGTATCTCTTTTTAATTTCATTTTTATGTAAATAAATTTAAAAAGATATTATTTAACTATTATTTTAAAAATATAAATTTAAAAATTTATAAATTTTAATTACTTTAGAATTCTTAATCTCTCAATTAATTTTTGAGGAAAATATTTTCCAATTAAAAGAGTTAATTCTTTGCAAGCTTTACAAGTATTAAGATAATTACATCTCATTTTTTTAATATATGTATTATTATTATATTGGTATGTTTCAGTAAAAAAATAATAACATTGAAAAGTTTGATTAATATATTTTGCCACTCTTCCTTCTTTATTAATTAAATAATATTCTTTGATACAATGATATTTTTTATTTTTGTTCATACAATTTTTACATAAACAATTTCCAGGTTTGCAAATATGATCTTTACAACATTCACAATCTAATTTTGAATCTTTAAAGCAATATATTAAATCTGATTCGATATCATATTTAAGATTAAGAGGTAAATTTTTAATTATGTCAAAATTTAATTTTTCTGGAATATTATTAAAAATATTTACATGACTTGATGAATTCTTTAACATCTTTTTTTTATTTGATTCAAATTTTAATTGATATATTATATTTTGAAATTTTACTGAATTATTATTTTTTTTTTTTTTTACTTCATTTTCTTCATTATTAAAATTGTATTCAATATTTTTATTTTTTGATTTGAAAAAAAGAGATGAATTTTTTTCTTTATTTTTTTTGCGTTTGATAATATCAATTAATATTTCATTATGATTTAATTGATTTTCTTGAGATCTTAATGTAAGAAGAAATATTTTTTCTTCAGATACTTTTTTCGATAAATTCATAATATTAATAATATATTCTCTATGATAAATATTACTTGAAAAATGGTAAAAAAAATCTTTTTCTCCATTACAAATTTTTTTACAAAATCCACAATTATATATTTTACAAATTTCTTTATGTTTAATATATTCATTATATGTAAAGTCTTCTTTACAAATTTTACATTGATAAACTCTATCTTTTATTACTTGAATAAAAGCTTTATTTTCTTGATATAAAAAAGGAGATGATTGGCAAAGAGGACATGATGATATATCTTTTTTTTCATCATCATTATTTTCTTTTTGTTTTTTATTCAATTTTTCTTTATTTTTTTTGGCGCATTCTAGACAAAAAAAATTTTTACAATTTATACATTCAACAGGATAATTTAATCCTTGTCTACATATAGGACATAAATCACTTTTGAAATTATAATCCATTATTAATTAATTAATTATGTTATTATAAAAAAAGAAAATCAGAAAAAAAAGTTTAAAAAAAAGATTTAAAAAAAGTAAAAAAAAAATTGATTTTACCTTTTTTATTTTTTATCAATCCCCATAAAATTAATAATCATCGCCAACAGTGAAAATTTCTTTTTTAGTAGGTAAAAGCATAAAAGTATGTTCAAACTGACTAGTGAAAGAGCCATCGATATCAGCAAGAGGGGGATATTCTTGTACTACCCCAGCATTAATCATATGTCTTAAAGGTAGACTTACATTTTTAAATCCATCTTCAACTAACCATCTCTTACACCAAGCAAGAGTAGAATATTTCCCTTTAATATATTCAAATAATTCTTTCTCTTCTTTCTTTCTTAAATTTTCTCCTGTTGCATATTGTTCAAGCATATAATGTGAACAATCTATTATTGGTTTTACTTCTCCTTTCCCTGTTGAAGCAAATGTTTCTATTGCATACATTTCTCCTTCTTCCATCTTCACATTTTCATAATTCACCACACATGGTACTGTCTTTCCTGCATGTACTTTATATCTTCCTACTGTGTGTCCACATAGATTTTTTATTGGTTTTAATTTTTTCATTTTGCCATCTATTTCAACTTCGTATGATTCAATTACTTCTTGTATTACTTTCCCTATTTCATCCATTCTAACATCTATTCCTGCTGTCTTTATCCCTTCATTTGTAGCCTCCTTTGTAGCGAGCAAAAGATTATCATATTGAGGATTAAATGCAACTGAAAATGCACAATCAATAACAAGACCATTCACATGGGTTCCGAAATCGATCTTACATATATCATCTTTTTGTAACACCGTCTCATCACCAGGGTTAGGAGTATAATGAGCTGCAACGTTGTTTAAGGAACAACCTGTAGGGAAGGATTGTCCTATATCGAGACCATGTGCATTAGTTATGAAGTTTAAACATCTTTCTATGTCAATTACTATGTCTATCATTTTACGACCTGGTTTTATTATCTGTTGAGCATATTTACGAATTTGACGATGACATTCAGCTCCTTTACGGAAGGATTGGATATCTGTCTGCATTGTTCTCTCTAATTCTATTTTCTCTTTATCTGTTGAACGCCAGATATTACTATTATTTGGAAAAAAATTTATTATTAGTTTTTATTTTACTTGGAAGAGTATTCTTGAAGGATTCCTATTGGCCAATCATTATTTGGGAATAATTCATCAATATCTTTGGTTGGGAAATTACTATAATTATTAAAAAAAGGAAACATATATTTTTTTTTTCTTACGTTTGTGTCCATGGTTTTTCTTCCCATGAACCAAGAACTCTAAAATGCGAATTGTCTTGTGCTCTTGAATTTGTTATTTCTATATTTTCTGGAGGTTTAAATAATGAACGATATGGATTTTCACGGATTCCACTATTTGGTTGTTTTGGACCTTGTTTTTTCTTTTTATGATGTTTCTTCTTTTTTTTCTTTTTCTTCTCGGGTTCTTCTTCTTTTTCTTTTTCCTCTTCTTCTTCTTCTTTCTTTTCTTCTTCTGGTTTTTTTTCCATTATTTTTTTTTTATTTTTTATTTTATTTTTTAACGATTTTAAAGGAAAAAAAAGAAATTTAAAATTTTATTGTTGAAAAAAAGAATTTTGAAATAAGAATTAGATTAAGTTATTTCTTTTTATTATATTTAAATATTTTATTATATTGTAATGAAGGATTTATCATAATTGATAAATTGTTTGATGACGTGAAAATAATTATTTTAAAGGAAAATAAAAAAATATTATTTAATAAAATTAAATATTTTATTTATATAATTTAAAAAAATGAAATAATTAAAAATGAAAGATGAAAAAATTTCAGATAAGGAAGAAAGTATAGATGAAGAAGATTCAGAAGAAGAAAGTATAGAAGAAGAAGAAGAAAGAAAAAAAAAGAAAAAAATCAAAAAAAATCAAAAAAACAAAAAATCAAAAAAATCAAAATCAAAGAAAAAGAAATTAAATAAGGAAAAAACTCAAAAAATAGAAAATCAAAATTTTTCAATTAGTAATATTGAATTTTCGAAATCAGAGAATAATTCATCAGAAAATAAAGAAATAAAAAAATTAGAATTATTTCAAAATCATAATAATAGTAAATTAGAATTAAATGAAAATTTAAATGAAAATAATAAACCAGAATCAAAAACAATATCAATAGATAATTCAAATATAAATAATATAAATAATAGTGAAGATATAAAATCAAATATAATAAAAGAAGAAAATTCAATGACAAAAAAAGATTCAATATCAAAAAGACAAAGTTTATTAGATTCATCAATATTTAAAGATGTGAAAGTACAAAAAAAAATTGCAAAACAATCAAAACATTTAAATATTATTCGTAAATTTCATGAAATATATGAAAAATTATCAGGAAAAACATTTTTAGTAGAAACAGAATATTATCATCAAGCAGCTTTAGAATATTATAGAAAATCATTAAATATAGAAATATTAATTTCTCTTTCTGCTTTTTTAAGTTTATTAACTGGAATAGTTTATTATGAAATATCATATAAAAATAATGAAGAAAAACCAAATAATTCAGAATTATTATTATTATATTTTTTACATTTACAAACAATATTATTTTTCATTGGAATAATAATGAAAGAAAAAATAATATTAAAAGGAGATATTGAAGCAAAATATGAAAATGTAGGAGCAACATTAATATCAACTGGTAGATATATAAGAATAATAATATATTTAATTTTTTTTGGTCTTCATCCTTCTCCAATGTTTCTCAAAATAAAATTTACTGAAAAAACAGATGAATATACTTCACCATATTCATTTAATTCAATGGTATTAGCATTTTTATTATTTAGAGCATATTTTATAATAAGACCATTTTTATATATAAGTACATTTATGGATATAGATTCTCAATATTCATGTCGTCAATATTCATTTAATAATTCCTTATTATATTGTTTAAAATGTTTAGCTCAATTTTCTCCTATTAAATTATATATATCAGGTTTTCTACTAATATTATTTATAATGGCATATTCAGTAAGAATATTTGAAAGACCAGCAAATGATTCCTTAGATAATTATATTGATGCTATTTGGTTAATTTTAATTACTATGACTACAGTTGGTTATGGTGATATTACTGCTAAAACTACTGGAGGAAGAATTATTTCTATGATCAGTTGTTTAAGTGGAGTTTTTTTAACTAGTATGATTATTGTCACTATCACAAATTTTTTAAATTTAGAACCTCATGAAAAAAGAATGCTTGAAATTTTAGAATTAACTGACGAATTGGAAAATGAAAAAGAATTAGCTAAAAATATTATTCAACAATATATTGGAATTATTAAAAAAAATTGTAATGGGTTCAATTATAATAAAATTATGAATGATTATGATATTATTAGACCTCTTAAAGATACTATTAAAGAATTAAATAAAACACAATCTAATAAATTTAGTCCTTATTCTAGAGAGTTTATTACTTTAAGTAATAGAATTGAATTTTTTATTGAGTTTCAAGGAAAAATTATGGAAAAAAGAAATGATATTTATCAAGATATGAAAAAATTAGATTTGAGAATTAAAAAAATGAGAGAGGACAATTATATTTCTTAATATATTTTTTTATTTTATTATTTTATTTTACAATGTTTATAAAGTTATAAAGTTTAATTTAATATTTTGAATGCATTTTCTAATTAAATAAAATATTTTGAAAAAAAAATTAAAAAAAAATCAAATCTTAATTATTTAAAGTATAATATTTTCAAACAATCCAAAATTGTGATTTTAAGTTTTTTTTCAAAAGTTAATATTTGGTCAGTTTTATGTTTATTAGCATTGGTTTGAATTTTAGAAAATGGAGTTTTAAATTCATAAAACCTTTTTTTTCATTTTTTCCAATAAATATTTTTTTATATATTCATGTATTGATTTTTTTCAAACTTCATTTTCAGGAACATTAATCTTAAGAAAATCTTTTTTCCACAATAAATTTAAAAATGAGCAGAAAGACTATATGATCTTTTAATTCACTTTTGTTTTATAAGTTTTATCATCTTCATTATAATTTAAAGGACTTTTATTTAAAAACAAATATGAATTTTAAATTTCTTCTTTCATTAAATAATTTATAATATATGATTTATTATATATTGGACAATTAACTGATTTTATCGATAAATGAATTGTTAAAGAATTATAAATCTACTTTTTTTTTAATATAATTGATTATAATTTTCTATTAGACATTTAGGTGTAACATTTTATTGTGAATTAAATTTATGTAATTTTTTTAAATTTGCTTTTGTTGGAATGTATTTCAATTTTTTTTATGTTTTCTTGTCTTTTTAATTGTTTTTTCTTTTCTTTTTTTTGTTTTTTTTGTCTATTTTTATAATTTTTATAAATGGAATTTTAGATAATTAATTAGTATAATATATTTTTTTTAAATTTAAAATTTAATATTTAATATTTTTGTTTTTTGTTTTTTTTGGTTTTATTTTTTCATTTATTTGTTATTGAAGATATTATTTTAAACACTTTTTCTATCATTGTGAAGTTTAAATCATTATAATTTACAATATCATTTTCTTCATTGTCAAACATTTCATTTGATAAATGTTTATCATCTTCTTTTGTATTATTATTGGTTCTTTCAATATAATTTAAATTAAATTTCTTGGCGGAATCAATTAAAAATTTTTTCAATTTTTCATTTTCCAAGATATCATCATTTTCCTTTATTTTTTTCTCATCACTCTCAATTTCGGAAATATTAAGTAAACTAATATTCTCTTGAAATTCTCTTTTTAAATTATTCATATTTGTATTTTTTTCTTTTTAAAAAATATAAAATTAAACAATTAATGAAATAAAAAAAATCAAATATAAAAATTCAAGATGAATAGGGTAATTTTCTTTTCTTTCTTATATATATGCTCAATATCTTTACTATAAATAATTAAATGAATTAAAATCTGAATTTAAATTAAATTTTTTATTCTTGAATTAATAATTTATTTCTTTTTCAAATATATTTAAATATTATTTTGCTTTCATATTAAAAAATTTCATCCTACCTGAATTGAAAGCTCTACTATTATCACACATATAATTTTTAAAATCAAAAATTCATAAAAAAATCCCAATATTTTTTTTAATAATATTTTTAAATATTTAAAAGCCATATAAAAAAAATAACAATAAATAATAATTATTATTTTAATGATAACTTTTAGGCATACCTTCATTCACCCGATCTAAATTTTTAACATTTTTATATCTTTCTAAAGCAGTTTTCAAAGCTTCAGGACCTTGAATTAAAATACCTCTAGGAATTTTATTTCCAGGACAAAAGCCTTTTAATTTCATAATTAATTCACTTTCTTCTCTTAATGTTCTATACATTTTCATTAACATAGTAATAAATTTAACCTTCATTCTTAAAGAATCAGTAATAGTATCTTCAATAACTGTAGAATTATTTTCATTATTATCATCAAAAGAAGGATCTTTTTTAATAATATGTAATAACATTTCAGATATTTTTTCAGAAACAAAGGGAATAGACCAAGTAAAAATATTTAAAAAATTAGGTAAAATAAATGGATGTGGACTATAATTATATTGTTGAATATTAACCATATTATTTTTAAATTTAATAACAGCAGCTTTATTAGAATAAACATCACAATAATTAGGAGCTGAAAAAATTGTAAATACAGAAGGAAAATCAACATTATTATTCCATTTATACATTTTAAATCCTTCTAATTGAGCTTCATGTGCTCTAATAATACTTATAATTTCATTTTTTTTAAGAAAAGGAATTACAGCTTTACATCCAAAAACATAAGAACAACCTCTATTAGTATTATTAATAAAACTTGTTTTAACAGCATCTTCATCTTTATCACAAGGGTCACTCCATAACATATCACACATTGCACCTGAACGAGGTGGTTCTGAAAAACGATTTATTTTCATTATATCATCTATTTTATCTATTTCTGGTGATATTCCTCCATGAATTGCTAGAAATTTCTCATTTATTAAACATGCTATTGGTAAACAATCAAATACTTCCATAATTCTTAAATATATTTCGGAATCATATTTAACTTCACATTCCATTTTAAAATTAAAGAAAGAAGTCATTTGTCTACATTCATGATTTCCTCTTAACATGAGAATAGTATTTTTATGATTTAATTTGATACACATTAACAAAATTAAATTTTCAATAGAATAAGTACCTCTATCAACATAATCACCTAGAAAAAGGTATTTAGTGTCATCTGGATTTCCACCTACTTCTAAGCACTTTAGTAAGTCATAGAACTGACCATGGAGGTCACCTACTACTGTTACTGGGTCTTGTATTTTAAGGATGTTTGGCTCCGATTTTATTTGCGCTTCGAAGAGTGAGAGTAATTCCATCAGGCATGACTTGTCTATACGACCCTCTATAGCTAAATGGTGTCGTATAGCCTTCCAATCCGGAATGTTTGGCTTTGGAAATAATTTTGAATGAGGAAAGGGAAGGTGAGGAGGAGGGGATACTTCCTTTATTACACGGTCTTCAAATGGATCAGGAAGGAGTTCTACCATGTTGTTTTATTTTTTTTATTTTTTTATGTATTTTTTTTATTCATTTTTTTCTGTTAATGATGTTTCTTAATATATTATTTTTTTGTTTTGGTTTAGTTTTTTATTGTCTCATATATAATAATTATTTGTATATTTATTTTGTTTGATAAATTTTTTTAATTTATATAAAGATTATAAATATAAGGCTTATAATTAGGAATATCTTTTAAATATAAATTATTTTTTGTATTATTATCATTAATAAATAATAAATTTATAATACACTGTATTTTTCAAACATATTTTCATTATTAGAATATCCTTCAACAGGGAAATTAGAAGGAGAATTAATATATATATTACTAAGATAAAAATCAGTATCAATAGTTAATTTAAAAGCATCATCAATTAATCTAGGTAAAAGCATATCAATTAAAGGAGAAGAAATTTCAAATCCAGGATTAGTATTAATTTCTATTAAGAAAGGATTATAATTATCATCAATCATAAAATCATAACCATAAATTTCAAAGCAATTTTTTCTCTTCATTCTATTTATTTTATCTTTTGCTGCTCCAGCTGTAATTCTAACAATTCTAACAATTTTAGGATAAATATTATTTCTAAAATTAATTTTGATTTTTTTTGAATCTAAATCTTTTTGTAAGTCCTTAAAAGGAATTTCATTTCCAATTTCAATTTTTGAAAAATCAGAATTATATTTTTGAATACTATAATTAGTTAAATGAATAAATAAATCTTTAGAATTTAAATCATAATTTCCACAAGTTGCTTTTAAATGACCTTCTTTAAATATATAAACATCATCTGGTTTATTTCCTATGAATAAAACCCATAATCTAATATCAAATTTTCTTCCTTGATATAATAATGGTTTTTCAATATATTTTTGTATTATTATACATTTACATTTTCTTTTTTTTTTATTTGATATTTCCATTTTTAAATTGTTATTAATATTAATTATTTCTTTTTCTATTTTATCTAAATCATTTTCAACTTTAATTCCCATTCCACGATTTAAATTTATTGCTTTTATTAACCATAAATTATATCCTTCATAATGTGTTTTTGGGAAAAAAATTCTTTGTTCACTTCCTAATTTTTTTGATTGATAAGTATAAAATATTTCATTATATTTATGATAAAATAAATCATTATTTATTCCATAAACATAATTATCAATATTATCATAAAGATATTTAAATTGATTTAATTGAGTTTCTAAAGTTTTATGTTTTAATTCGAATATAATAGTAAAAGGGAAAAAATTAAATAAATTATAATGTTTATTTTCACAATAATTTAATAAAGTTAAATATAAATTTCTTTTATTTGTTATTTCATCATGATATTCTAAATGATTAACATATTGTTTTTTATTTTCTAACATTTTAAAATCAATATCTTTACTTAAAGGAGTCCATAATAAATCACAATATTTTGATAATGGATATTCTGATTTTTGCCAAATTTCTTTTCTATATTTAAAACATTTTTCTATTAATTTATCATTATTTCCTTTATATATACAATATGTTAATTTTGAATTTTTTTCGTTTTGTAAATTTTTTATTGGAGGAAGAATTATTATTTTTGATTTTAGATTTTTGACTTTTTTTTTCAAAGATAAATTATTTATTCTTTCTGATTTTAATATTTTTATATTATTATTTAATTCTTGAGTTTTGTTAATTTCATATGAATTATTATTATTCATGTTTATTTCCAGTTTTGATAATTTTTTTAATGCTCTTGATTTTATATTTTCCTTTTTTTTCTTTGTCTTTATTATTATTATTTTTAATTTTTTTGACACTTTTTCTTTTTTATTTATTTCATTTTTTTCTTTTGAAGATATCATTTCTTTTTCAAATAATTTAATTTTCATTTTTTTCTCTTTTTCTTCTTTTATATTTTTTTCTGGACTTTTTTTTTCATCAATGTTATTTGAGGAAGATATTTGGTAATTTACTCTTCTTTCTTTATTTTCTTTATTTTCTTTATTTTCTTTTTTCTCCTTTCTTCTTTTTTCTTGTTCTGAATTGATTAATGATATTTTTTTTTCTTCTTCTTCTATATTTAATGATTTATTTATTAAGTTTTCTTGATTTATATAGGTTTCTGACGATTTTTCTATAAGTTCGCTTTTCATTTTTTTAAATTTCAATAAAAATTAGTCAAATAATTCATTAATCAATAAAAAATATTATATATATATAATAAAAAATTATAAGTTTCAATCTAATAAGTAAACAAACTAATAATAATATAAACCAAAATTTACTTGAATTACATAAAAATTTTTACTAAATATTTTTCTAATTATAGTATAATTATTATAAATTTAATATTTTTTTAATTAATAATAAAATGAAAACCTTTTAAATAATTAATTTATTTTATTTTTTGAATTTAAAGGAGATAAATTTATAAGAGTTATTAGATTTTTTTAAATATGTTTTTATTGATGCAAAATCATTTATATATAATAATAATTGGGATATTTAATTAAAATTATAAATATATGCTTTTAGAAAATTTTGAAAAAAAAATTTATTGTATTTAAAAAATCAAGGAGAAAAAAATAATCTAAATATTTGTAAAATAAAAAACCCAAAAAAGAATAGTTAAATGAACAAATATAAAAATTGACAAACAAATAATCAATAAAACAAAATAAAATATTAATTAAAAACTTTAAATTATATATACGTCTTGCTGGCGCAATGGAAGCGCATCAGACTTCTAATCTGGGGGTTCTGGGTTCGAGTCCCAGGCAGGATGTTCAAAAAATTTTTTTAATTTGACTCAAGATAACTCAAATTATATTCCTTTTTTATAACATTTTTATTATTGAATTAAGTAATTTAAAATTTAAGGTTTAATAAATATTATTTTATTATTATTAAAAGCATCTTTTTTCCAATAAAAGATTTTCAAAAAATAATATAATTGTTATTTTTTTACAGTTTAGTATTATTTTATTTATTTTCTTTATTTAAAAAAACATTATTCGAATAAATCTTCTTTTATTTTACTGAATTTCTATTTTGTTGTTTAAAAAAGATATCAGACACTTTGGATGTCCTTTTTTTTCTTTTTTAATTTTTTTTAGACTTTTTTTTTGATTTTTCTTTATATATATTAATATATAAATTATATTATTTATCAAAATAATTTTATTTAATCTGCTTTTTTTTCTGGGTGAAAATCCCATATTTTTATTGATGAATCTTCAGAACCTGTAACAATTTTTTTATTTGATAATTCAAGAAAACAAAATATTGGTTTTGAATGAGGATTATTTTTAATATCAAAATCTTCTAAAATTATATTATTATCTTTATTTTCAACTCTCCATATTTTTATTATTATCTTTTTCTTATTATCTATTGTTTCTATTCCACCTCCAAATAAATATTCATTTCTAATAAATATTAAACAATTAAATAAATAATTATATGAAGTTTTATAATCAAATTTTTTCTCAATTTGATTATTTAATAAATTTAATATTGATATTCCATTAATTTCACAAAAAATTAAATAATCATCTTTATATATAATTACTCCATTATTTCCTCCAATATAATTTATACTTTCAATTTTATTTTTTAATTCATAATTTTGATTATCATATATTTCAATTAAATTTGATTTTTCTGAAAAAGCATATAAATTATTGTATTTTTCACTTTCAATAATATTATCTATTCCAAAACTTTTACTAATAATTTTTTTAAATATCATTAAACAATTTTCTCTTTGATTAAAATCAAAAATTAATATTAAACTATCACTTCCACAAGAAGCAATTTGATTATTTTTCAATAAAATCATTTTATTTATTTTTTCACTATGAATAGAAATAGTTTGTTTAATTATACTATAATTATTATTATTAGATAATTGAATTAATTTAATATTCTTATCTAAAGAACAAGATAAAATAAAATCATCATTTAATTTTAATAAATAAATAATACTTTGAGAATGAGGAGTTAAACTTAATTTATTCTGATAATAATTATTAGAATCAAAAAGTTTAATAGTTTTATCATCAGAACAAGAAATAAAATCTTGATTTTTAATTTCAATTAAACAATTAATATTTCCAATATGTTCATTAATCATTTGATATCTTTGAATAGAAGAAGTTTTATCTTTTGAACTTATTGAAGATATATAACTTATATTTTCATTTACATTAATATTTTTTTTATCAAATTTTTCTAATCTTTCTCTAAAACTTAATGAGGAAATTGGTTTTTCATTTAGTTCTAATAAAAATTTATTATTACTTTTGTTTGATACATTTAAATTTTGGTTTTTTATTGGAGTTTCATAACTTATATTTGTTTCTTTTGATATTAAGTAATTTTGATTATTATTTATTTTTAATATCTGGTATTTATCATCTGATAATGAAGATGTATTTGAATATCTACTATTTTCATATTCTTTCAAATTGTTTTTCTTTGTGAAATCTAGAATTGCAAAATTTTTTATTTTAGATTTTAATTCAATGTTAAAATATTCTATTAAATATTCAATTTGCTTTTTATGTGGTTTTATTTCTATATTTATTTCTATATTTTGAGAATATTTTATTTGAGTTTTTGGTTTATTTAAAATTTCAATGTTGATTGAATTTGTTGATAAATTAATTTGATTTTTTATATTTTTTATTTCAGAGTTGTTTATATTTGTTTCTGATTTTTTATGATTATTTACAATTTCAATTTTATTTATATTAGAATCTATAAATAAAATATTTGGTTTTTTTATATTTATAATTTCAATATTATTTATTGAATTTTCTATAAATAACAATTGGTGATTTTGCTTATCTAAAAGTTGAGGATTGTTTATACTAGTTTCTCTTATATTTTTCATATTTTCAGAATTAATTGATAATTCATTTTGCTTTTTTGTGTTTAAAATTTCAATATTATTATATGTTTCAATTGAAAAAATATGTGTTTTTTTATAATCTACAAACATGGAATTAATATTTTTTTTATTTGTTGATTGTTCTTCTCCTATAATTTCATAATTTATGTTAGAATCAATAGTTAAATCTTTTATTTTTGAATTTAAGATTTCAATATTAAAATTAATTATTGATAAAATTTTATATTTATTTATATTTATAATTTCAATACAATTTACTTTATTTTCAATATCTAATATATTAAATATTTTTTCCTTTACATTATTTTTCACATCATTTCCAAAAATTGATAATTGATTATTAATTTCAATAAAATAAAGTTGAGATTTTAATAATTTATTATCAATTAATGTATTATTTGTTGTTAATTGTTCTTCATTGATATTTTCAATTATTTTTTTTTTGGTTCCTAAAATATTAAAATAATTAATATTTGAAATTAGATTTTCAAAATTAGATTTTTTTTCAGATGATAATAATTCAAAATATTTATTAAATTCTTCCTTGAGATTTTTAAACATATAATTTCTTATTCCTTTAATTTCATAAAAACAATTTTCTTCTTTAAAAATAAAATTTTTTGAATTACCTTCAATTAAAATATTATTATTAACAATAAAATAATCTTTAAAACATTTATTAGATTTTAAAATAAAACTTTCATTATTAATTTTTTGAACAGAATAATTGTCCATTTTTCTTTGAGAAAAAAAATTAATAGACCCAAAATTATTAATTTCAAATTTACCTTCTTTTTTTTCTGCAAAAACATTTTCTTTAATTTCTTGAATGCATTGTAAATTATTACTAAAACTTTTACTTCTTTTTTTTTTTAAATTAATTTTAAATTCATTTTTTTTATTATTATTTAAATTATAATTAATGTATTCTTCAGTATTAACTCCAATTTCACAATTTAATACACTTTGTCTCATATTTTCAATTTCATTATATAATGACATTGAAAAATCATTATTAATTTCTATTTTTTTTTCTTCCATACAAATACCATTAATTGAAAAGTTATTTTGATTTGAAATATTTAAATTTACAAAATTATTTTTGATTAAATTATCTGTTAAAGTAAAATCAATATTAAAATTAAAATTCAATGTATTTCTTATATTTTGAATTATTTCAAAATTTAAATTTTGTTGTCTTATTCCATTATTATATATACTTAATAATTTTTTTATTATTATAATTTTATTTTCAATTACTTCTTTATAATATTCATAATTTATTTTTATTTCATTAATAATATTATTTAACTCTTCAATTTTTTTTTCTACTTTTTCCTTATTATAAATAATTAAACTTTCTTCTTTAATTAATTTATTTTTAATTTTACTTAATTCAATTTCACTTAAAAATTTTTTTCCTAATAAAATAATTTCATGTTCAGGAAAATTTTTATTATGTTCTCTATAACATTTACTACATAAATTTTTATTGCATTTTTCACAAAAATAAATAAATTTTTCAACATGATTATAACACATTGAATCTAATTCATTTGAAGTAATTAAATTATGTTGCCAAGAATGATTTATCGTACATTCATTACAAAAAAATAAATTACATAATCTACAATATGAAAAAGGCACTTTTTCAGTTTTTTGGAATTTTTGACATTTACAACATTTAACTTCATTTAAATTATTTTTTCTATTTTTTTCTATAAAATCTCTTAAATTTAATTTATTATAATGATTATTTTCACATTTTTCACTAATTAATATTTCTTTATTATTTATTTCCAAATTTAAAAAAGGAATTAAAGGACATTGAGAACAACGAAATGCTTCATCAACTTTTCTTCTTATAGTAAAATTTGTTTTTAAATTTGATAAAGTTGTATTGTTTAAAGAAGAAAGATTTTGAAAATCATCTTTTGAAGAATTATTTATATTTAAAGATATTGGTATTTCTTCTGTTGTTTTTCTTAAATTATTGAAACTATTATTTCTTTGTCTTGATAATGGTTTATATTTTTTTTCATTTTTATTAAAATCAATTATAAATGTTGGAATGTTATCTTTTTCTGTGTTAATCGAACGATATGTATTCATACTGTTTATTGATGTTGAACAATTGTCTTTTTCTTCTTTTTTGCTTTCCTTTTTTATTCTGTTTTGTAGTGTATTTAAATTTATCTTTTTTGAATATATTCCTTTGAAATTATTTGAACTTTCTTTTTCCATTATAATTATATTTTTTTTTATTGATGCTTTTTTAATTTAGTTATTTTTAATTTGTATGTAAAAAAATACATAAATTATTATTATGGAATTATTTTTTATTTTTGATTATTAGATAATAAAAATTAACTGAATTTATATATAAAATCTTTATTAAAAAATTTAAAGTTCATTGAACCATAAAAAAACTAAAAGAAAAAGATTAATAATAATTATAATAAATTCAAAAAAAGATAATGATTGAAAATGTTTAATTAAACTTAAATATAAATATTGAGTAATATTAGATTTTGATAATCAAAAAAAAAATTAAAAAAATAAAAAATTTAATAATAATAAAAAATATCCATATCATATATAAAATTTACTTACATCAATCAAATAATAAGAAATAATAATAAAATTTAGAAACATTTTTTAAGATAAAAAATAAAAACCAAAATGAAATAATCAAAAAAAAGGAGATATAAAAATCATTAAAAAATAATATTATCCAAATTAATATCATGTTCATCTAAATTATCAGTTCTATCAATATAAACTTGACTTAAACTTCTATCATGTTCACTTTCATTTTTTTGTAAAGAAGGAATTTGAAAATCATTTTTATAACCATTAATTAATCCAGTATAAAATTCATCAGGAGTATTAATACCTTCAATTATTCCTTCAATAACAACTTCATCATTTAAATTCTCACTTTTTTTTTTTGGAGCAATAACTTTATGTGATTTAATATTATTATCATTATCTTCATATAAACTTTCTTTAGGAGCATCAATAATTTGAATAGGTTGAATTTCACCAGTTTCAATATAAGGTTCATCACCTAATACTAAACCATTAATAGTATAAGTATTTAAAGAATTAATTTTATGTTTATTGACTATTTTTGAAGAATCATCATAATATAATGGTTCTTCTGGTTTTGGTGGTTCTTCATATTTTCCTGGATTACAACCTTGAATTTTATGCTTTCCTTTTTCTATTGATGTATCATCAAATAAAATTTCTTTTTGATCTATTAATTGGAAACCTTCTATTATTCCTTCTTCTTTATATGGATCATTACCTAATATTACACCTTCTATTTGGTAATTTGATAATGAAGATATTTTATGTTTATAATTTTTATTCTCCAAATCTTCATAATATAATTCATTTTGTTCTTCTTTTATTCCTTTTACAGTTCCTGTTAAATTAAATTCTGATATTAACTCTTCTTGGTAATTTGGAGGATTTAGTTTTGATATTTTATGCTTTTTAATTGATACTATACTTTGATCATCATAATCTAAAATATCTGGTTCTACTATTATTGGTGGTTCATATATATCATAATTTGTTACTACTTTATGTTTCTTTTTTGAAAAACTTGGATCATCAAATTCTAAATTTTTTATTCCTTTTATTATTGAACTTTGACTAATTTCTTCTTCTTCTTCTTCTGGCTCTTCTGGTACTTGTGGTTGTATTATAAATAATTCTGGAACATTATGTTTTTTTCCTTTTATTACACTTGAATCATCATAACTTATATTTTGAATATCTATAATTGGTTCTGGTGTTATTATATAACTCATATATGAACCACCTTCTCCATTTATAGTTCCTGTTATATTAATTTCTATTTCATTTGGATCTATCTTTTCTTTGTTTAATTTAGTTATTCTATGCTTTCTTTCGCTTATTACACTATCATTATAAGATAATTTATCAAATTCAACTGGTTCTGGATTCTTTTCTTTATTTAATTTAAAAATTTTATGTCTTCTTTCACTAGTAACACTATCATTATAAGATAATTTATCAATTTCAACTGGTTCTGGATTTTTTTCTTTATTTAATTTAAAAATTTTATGTCTTCTTTCACTAATAACACTATCATTATAAGATAATTTATCAATTTCAACTGGTTCAACTTTTCCACCATTAATAATTCCAGAATCAATAATATCAGGTTCTCCTATTAATCCAGAATTATATGATTGTGATTCTAATGGAATTTCTTCTGGTTTTACATATCCTCCTGTAACTTTATGTTTTTTTAAATTATTTGAATTATCACTAAATTTATCAAGAAAATCATTTTGATTTATTGCTGGATTGGGATCATCTACTTTATCTCCACTTTGATGACTTCCTATATATGATACATTTATACTTTCTGGTGTTTTTGGTTCTTCTATTGTTTTAAAAGAAAGAGGATAAACTTTATGTTTCTTATTTATTGAAGCATTATCATCTTCATAACTAATATTTTGTACAATTATTTGTTCTTTTGGAGTAATTATTCCAGATATATAACTTTCTTCTAATTCTTTTTTATCAATTTCAGGTTCTATTTTATTTTTCTTTCCTGTTACAATAAAATGTCTTCTAGGTTCATCTGTATCTTCATATCCTATTTCATTTACTTCAACAGGAACCTTTGGTTCATTGTCTATATGTTCATAATTGATTGTATTTAAATGATGTCTTTTTTTATTGTCTATTGATTCATCGTTGTATGATAATCTTTCTTCATTTATCCCATCTATCACTCCTGAATCATGACTTGTATTAGAAATCATTGATGGCTCTGCTAATTTATTTTTACTTCCTCCATAAATATAATGTTTCATATTTTTTTGAATTTCAGGATCTTCATAACTGATATTTTCAATATCAATTGGTTCAATTGGTTCTGGTTCTATTAAAGGTTCATTCTTTTTTGTATTTCCTGCATAAATATAATGTTTCATATTTTTTTGTATTTCAGGATCTTCATAACTTAGATTTTCAATGTTAATTGGTTCAATTGGTTCTGGTTCTATTAAAGGTTCATTCTTTTTTGTATTTCCTGCGTAAATATAATGTTTCATATTTTTTTGTATTTCAGGATCCTCATAACTTAGATTTTCAATGTTAATTGGTTCAATTGGTTCAATCAGTTCCTTCGATGAATAATTGATTGTATATATATTATGTAATTTAAGATTATTTTCTGAAGGATCATTATAAGAAATTAAATCATTAATTTGTTGACCTTCTATAATTCCTGACATTTTATCAATGTCATCAACAGGAATAGGAGTAATACCTTGTCCATTAATAATCCATGCTTCATCATATGTTTCAGGTATTATTTCTTTTTTTGAACGTCCTGAAACTTTATGTTTATATTTATTTGCACTTTCATCTAAAAACCCTTCTGGTTGATAAACTTGTTCTTCACTATCTATTTCACTTATAATTTTACTTGGAGTTCTAATTCTTTTTTCATATTCTTGATTTGGATCCACATATTTATCATAATAATCTTCTATTTCAATTTCTTTTTGTTCTTCTTTTTTTGGAGGTATTATTTCTGAAGGAATTTTATTTTTTTTCTCATTATTAATTTGTGGTTGTTTTGTTATTGGTTCTGTATAACCAATTATTTCACTTTTTTTTTCTTCTTTAATTGATGGATTTTTCTCTTGTTCATTATTATATTGAGGTTGAATGTATTCTGGTTCAATATGACTAACTTCAATTTCATTTGGTTTTTTTTCTTTTTGATTTTGCTTTTTATTTTTAATTTTATTCTCTTGTGTTGGAATAAATGTAGGTTCATAATGTTCAATTTCAATTTCATTTGGTTTTTTTTCATTTTGATTTTCTTTTGTTCCTTTAAGTGAGTTCTTTTTTTCTGGAATAAATGTAGGTTCATAATGTTCAATTTCAATTTCTTTTTTATCATTTTCTGATTTTTTGTCGTATTGTTCATATTCATATTCAGGTTGATAATGAATAGGTTCCTGATATCCATCAATTAAAAATTCTTGTTCACTTGGTTTATTTGAATTTGGAGGATTTTCTTCTTTATTATCATTTTGAATATTATTATTTTTACGTGGAATTGTATTAATTTTATGAGAAACTCTTAATTGTCCTTCACTAGAATCATGATAACTATGAACATTATTTTCTTTATTTCCACCAACAATTCCAGAAAAAATAATTTCTTCACCTTCGACAGGTTTATCATTTTCATCTTTTTTTTCTGGTTTAATTCCTTTAATAATTCCAGAATCAAAAATATGTCCTTGATCTGGGAAAGTAGTCAGTTTATGTTGTTCAATATCTTCACTAACATCTTCATATCCTTCAACAGATATTTCATTATTTTCAGGTTCTAAAATTCTTTTTTCTGGTCTTTTAGGTTTTGGAGGTTCAGTTTCTGTTTTATTTAATTTATTGAAGACGCTTTCTCTTTTTTGGAGAGGTTGAATATCATTTGGATTATACTTTGATTCTGGTTCTTCTCTTCTTATTGATTTCTTTAAGGGATTCACTTTAAATGGTTCTTGACGAGATGTTCTTAAATTTTCTATCGGTTCTTCTTTTGGAATTATTGGATATTCATTTCTTGGTTTATTTGAACTTTTTTTCGATGATCTTCTTGTAAAATGTGGATTTTCTTCTGGGGACATATCTATTGTATCTTTTCCTGGTCGAATTCTTCTTAAAGGAGTTTTTTCTTCTTCATTTTTTATCTCATCTTCATATATAGTAATATTTCTAGAAGATAACTTTTTAGATTTTGGTTCAGATTCTTCATCAACTTTACCAGTTGGTCCAGACATATATAATTTATTCTTTTTCCTTGGTATATAATCATCTTCAGGTTCTTTTTCTCTTTCTTTTTCAGGATATTTTCTCCTCTGTTTAGTATCATTACCAGGAATAGGTTCATTTCTCAATTTGACTTTATATTTATTTGGATCATAATTTTGATATTTCCTAACATCTTCAGGATCAATAATATCTAAATCTCTCATTTTATATTTAGGATTAAATTTTCCTCCTCTATTAGTATCATTAGGATTTAAATTTTCTAATTCTCTCAAAGTTCTATACATAGGTTCCATTTCATTAGAAGGAGGAAGAGAATAATTTCTTGGTTCATTAATTGGAATATATTGTGATGAAGTATCTAAATTTCCTTTTGGAATTATTGGAATATTTTCATTATTAAAACCAAAATATGCTGGTTGATATTTTGGAACACTTGAATTATGATTTTTTGGATTATTATCATTAAATATCATATTATATAATCTTTGTTTTTGATCTCTGTCTTGATTATCTGGATATTTATTTTTTATCTGAGATTTCATTCCGGGATTATATGGAATATAATTTGAAGATCCTGCATTTTTTAGCTTTTTCAATTCTGAATCTATTTTATTACTCAAATCATAATTTATATTTTTAAATTGCTTATCTAAAAATTTATCATAATCTTTTTCTATTTCACTATTATTATCTTTTGGATAGTCTCTTGGTTTATATTTACGTGATATTGGAGGATTATTTGTTTCTATATCTTCTGGTCTTTTTCTTTTTTTCTGAGTTGTTTTATTGTCTTTTTTTTTATTCTCTTCCATTTCTTTGTTGTATTTATCTTCATATAATTTATCAATTTCTTCTTCTTGTCTTTTTCTATCTTTATCTCTTTTTTTTTTATCTTCAATTTGTTGTAAAAGATCTTCTCTATATTTCTTCTTATTTCTTTTTGGAGTTTCTTCGAAAGTTTTATCCATTGATTCATTATTAATCATAGAATCATTTGGATTTTGAATTGGATAAGGCATAACATAAGTTGGAACTCTATAAGGATTATTTTTATATTGATCTAAATATTGATTATTATTATTATAATTTGGAGGTGTTTGTATATTATCTCTTGGATAATTTGGAATGTTATTTTGAAAATTTTGATTAAAATTAGGAGCTGATATATTTCTTGATTGTTGGTTCTCTTTTCCAAACATGTTTTGTAATATCCAATTGTTGTTGTTTCGGTCTTTTAATTTCTGCTGATATGCTGATACTTTCGAACGACGGTTAAAGTGATAAGGATTGTTATATGATTCATCATACATGTCTTTCATTTTTTTTTTGGATTTTTTTTATTTTTATATATATTTAAGGGTTTTATTTATTTTATTTAAGGTATACTTGATTTGGAATTTTTGGTTTTATTTATTAGAATAGAAATATTCGTTATTTTTTATTAAAAAAATTAAAGGTAAATAAATTGATTTTTTTTTTTCGTTTCTTTTTAGTATATTTTTTTTATTAATTAGGTGATGGTAAATATTCAAAATCATCATCTAATTCATTTGCTCTTAATTTTCTTTTTTTCTTTAATGCTCTATATAGTAAAAAACTTAAAATAAAGACTAAAATTAATAAAATGGCAATAAAAACATAAGAATAAGGAAAATTTGATTTTGTTTCTATATCATAATAAAAGCCCATAATTCCTTTATATTGTTCTAAAACAATTAGATATTTTTTTAAAAAAATTTCTCCAAGAATCCATCTATTAATATTATATTCAGGTAAAAAAACCATAAAATATTTCTTTCCATTAAACTCTTTAAATAAATCACTTCCAAATGTGAAACTCATATTTAAATCATAATGAAAAAAATTTAAAGAAGTAAAATTTATAATATTAATATCTTTGTTACAAATATAAATAAATAAATGAACAAAATTATCATTTCCAAAAGGAATTTGATCATAAGAACAAGAACCATTATTAAATAATTGATTAAAGAATAATTTATCAATTTCTTCTTTATATTGTTTAGTTCCAATTATTCCAGAATAATCTAATGAAAATTCACCATTTAAAGTATATTCTTTAGTAATATTTCCATAAGTAATATTTTTAAATTGAGTACTCCAATCAAATTTAGAAGCAAAAATTTCAGCAGATATAATTTTTAATTTTTCTTCTTTATAATTTATATTATATTCATGTGGATATTTTCCTATTATTATTTCTCCTTCATTTTCATTATTATATTTTATTGAATAAATATATGATTCTATTAAGTTATTTTGTTTTAATTGTTGTAATAAATTTACTTGATAATAATATGGTTTTGGTCTTAAACCTAAAAGACAGTTTTTTAATGTTCTATTATAATTGTTTAAAGTTGTATTTTCAATATAGATAAATGAGAAATTTGATAACATATTATTTTGTATATTTAATTTTTCTGTTGATAAATAACCTTTTATATCCATTTCTTTTGAAGAATATTTTTTCTCTTTTATTTCTAATTTTGAATATGTTGATGATTTATTTATATTATAATAATCTTTTGTTATGAAAATATAATGAGATAAAAATGTTAATTGTAGTTTTATTTTTTGTTCTGGATTTCCTAATTTTATTTCTGTAAATATTTCATTAGAAACTATTTCTTTTAAGGATAAATTATTCTTTTGAAATCTATTATTTTTAAAAGGAAGAATTAAAGTATTATGTATAAAACAAAATAAAAAAGAAAAATAAACTAAAATCATATATATGTTTTTTTTTCTATTTAAATAAAAATTATGTATTAAATATATAATTAATTTATCAGAATAATAAATAAACATATCATTTAATTCTTTAACAATTATTATATTCAAATCATTTCTTTTAATCCTTTAATAGGTAAATTAATGACAAGGTTTTTTATTCTTCATTTACAATTTTATTGATAAATAAATTTATTAGAATAAAAGTTCACAAATTATTCTTTATAATTTAAATAAATTAAATATATTTTGTTTTATTACTATGTTCAAAATTGTTTAAAAAAAGAATGTGGATAATATATATTTTTCATTATCACATTTTTTTTCTTGTGAATCTACAAATTAGGAATTCATTAAATAGGATATAATGTTTGTTAAATATAAATAATTCTTTATTTTTTTTAATTTAATGAAATTTTATCAAATCTTTTTTGAGATACAAAATATATATAATGATTTTTTTACTTATAATATATCTATTATGTTATTTATGTTTAAAAAAATATATATTTTTTTTAAATATTTTTTTTTCATTTTAAAAACGATTTTATGAGGTCTTATGATGATAAGCCAATAGTAAATATTTAAATTAAATTATAGGAATTAATGACAAAAAGAAGAGTTACTTTATCATTTTTTTTAAGAATATATTTATTTTTCATAATAACAAGTGTAGAATTAATAATGAATGTAGGAACAGGAATAATATCATTTGCTTCTAAAAGAATAAAATTAGAATTACAAATGAATGATAAAGAATTTAGTTTATTTGATTCAGTAAATTCATTTGGAAGAGCATTTGGTTCTTTAACATATATGATAATATCAAATAAATTTGATAGACAATATACTTTTCTTTTTTTTATTACCATTAAAGGAATTTTACTAATAATATTTAATTTTACTCAAAAATCACTTACTTTAATAATTTTAAGATTTTTTATTGGAATTTTTCATATGCCTCCTTCAATTTATATTCCAATATGGATTGATCAATATGGAATTAAAAAATATAAAACTGTTCAATTAACAATAAAAACTTTTTCAGTTCCAATGGGAAAAGTAATAGGATATTTATATTGTTATTTTTTCAGTGAAATAAATGTAAAATAAAAATTAATTTAATTATATAATTAGTGGCATAAAGGCTTTTTATTTGAAGGAATATATTTATTCATAATTTCATTTTTAATTTCTTCATCACCAAATCAATATTTTTCACATGATTTATATCAAATAAATAATAATGAAAAAGAAGAAGATATATTTGAATCAAATTCAAATATAAAAATTAAAGAGAAAGAATCGATAATAGAAAATATAAAAACAGTATTAAAAAATATATATTTTATAATATTTACATTAACAAGAGCAATAGCAAGTGGAACAAAAGCAATCATTCAATTTTGGTCAACAGATTATATAAGAAATGCTTTAAAAGTGAATGATTCAAAAAAAATAGTTTTAACTTTTAGTACAGTAAGTATAACTGGTCCTTTTGGAGCTATTTTTTTTAGTAGTCTTATTAGTAAATTTTTCGGAGATTATGAAAGTAAAAATGCAAATAATATAGCAATTAAATTACAATTTATTAATTGTATTATAGGTTTATTTATTCCTTTTATGACAAATTTATATTCTTATTGTTTAATATTGTTAATTTTTTTTATCTTAAATGCTACTATTTTATCTTTCTTTAATGGATTAATAATTAAAAGTGTTCAACCTAAATTTAAAGCTACTGCTTTATCTTTAAGTTCTTTGGCTTTAATGTTATTTATTGATACTCCTTTTCCTTTTATTTATGGTTGTGTTAATGATTATTTTTCTCCTAAAGGATATAAACATTATGGTCTCCTAAGTATATTAATTATTCATTGTTGTAGTTTAATTTTACTTTTTATTTTAAATTATTTTGAAAAAAATAATTTTAAAAATGAAGAAGATAATTATGGGAAAAGTTTGGAATTAGAAGACGATGACTTTGATGATGAAAGAAAAGCATTGGTTGATTAAATTTTGAAGGAGTTTTTTTAATATTAAATTTTTATAATTTTTTTAAATAAATATTTAAGTTTATGCTTTAAAATTTTAAAAATATAATATTTATTTATGATGTTACATATGTTATTTTTTATATTTGGTTTTTCTAATATTATTTTTTGTATTATTATCCTCCCTTTTGAAGAATCTTTAGATTTTAATTCTTATGAGAATTTAGTTTATAATCATTTGTTTTCTGAAATTAAAATTGGAAATTTAAAAAATAAAATTATAATTTATTTCACTTTAGATAGCTCAAATATATATATTCCAAAACAATTTTATGAAAAAAACCCATCTAAAACTTTAAAATATTTAGACTCAAATATAAATAATTATCCAATAAAAAAGAATAATATTTATGGATTTCATACAATAGATACATTGAACATAAATAATTTTGAATTAAATTATTCATTTATACTAGTAGAATCTTCAGAAAAAAATCTAAGTAATACGAATGGAATTATAGGTCTTCGAAATAATAAAAATACAAATGGAAATAAAAGTTTAATAAATTTTTTCTATGAAAAAAAAATTATTAATTCATTAATATTAACTGTAAAATATACTTCAGATAAAAAAGGTGAAATTATAATTGGAGATTATCCTCATTTATATGATAATAATTATCAAGAAAAAAATTTAAAAATTATAAGTCATCATGATAAAGAATATTCAATGAAATTTGAGGATATTATTTTTTCAAATAAAGAAAAGGAAGTTAATATTAATGTAATATTTTCATTAGAATTAAAAGGTATTGTTGGTTCTAATTTATATAAAAAATTTATCAATGAAAATTTCTTTGAATATTATTTTCTGAATAAAAAATGTAAAATAGAATTAATTAATAATGAATTTTATATTTATATTTGCCAAGATATTGATATTACAAAATTTCCTTCAATTATTTTTGAAAGTAAAATATTAAATATGAATTTTGAAATGACTTATAAAGATTTATTTTTCGAAAAAAATGGTATTTTTTATTTTTTAGTTTATTTTGAAAAAATAACTAATTTTAAATGGATATTAGGTGAAATATTTGTAAAAAAATATCAAATAATTATAGATTTTCAAAATGGAATAATTGGATTTTATTCTTCAATAGGAAAAAAAAATAAACTTTTATTTATTTTTATATTATGTATTTTAATTATTTGTATATTTATTCTATCTGCACTGATTTTTAAATTATTATTTTATAAAATCAAAAAAATAAGAGCAAATGAATTAGAAGATTATTTAATTTAAATTTAAATAATATTTTTAAAAAAGTATAAATAAATTGTGTTATAATAAAAGCATTAGAAATAATAAAAATTCCAAAATAAAAATTTATAACCAAAAATTTATAAATTATTAAATTTCCAACCTATTATTATTCCTAAATTAACAGGAAATATAAATAATTGACAAGAAGAAATTAAAAATTTATTTTTAATTTAAAAAATATAATTACAACAAGAGTATTTGCAACATTTCTTTTCTATATTATTAGATAAAGCCCTCAAATCATTTCTAATTATATTTATAAACCTTTGTTTATTATATTAATAAACATTTGTATCGAGATTTTAAAAACAATAAAAAAATTATTATTATAATACCCAAAAATTTATTTTATAATGAAAAGAAAAAATAAATTATCATAATTTTAAATATTAAGAAATAATTTAAATAACGATAAAACTAATATAAAATAATTTTATATTAGATTTAAAAGAAGTTCTTAAATTTTTTAACTTAATTTAAAATCTGATTTATTTAAATTCCATTAATTCATCATATTTCTTTTTATAAGTTTCCATATTTTCATCTTTATGTTTATTAATCCAAATATTAACTTCATTTCCTTTTTTTTTACTATCTTCATTTTTTCCATTCTTTTTCATATCTAAAGCAATATTTTGTAAGTGATTTCTAAATTCAATAACAGCAATATTTTCTAAATCATCTTTTTCTCTTTGTTTTCCTTCTTCAATTAATTTTTCAATAATTTCTTTAGGAGGAATTTTTTTATCAACAATAACATCACATTCAATTTTAGTATTAGTACTTAATTCTTGAGCAGAGACTTTTAAAATTCCATTTAAATCTAAAATAAATTTAACATTAATTTTTATTCCTTTAGTATCTCTATTTTGAGGTAATTTAATTTTAAATTCTCCAAGAAGCATATTTTCTTCAGCTAATTTTCTTTCTCCTTGATAAACTTTAATAGTAAGTTCTTTCATATTACTTTTTCCAACTTGATAATTTTTATCTTTAGTAACTGGAATAGAACTATTTCTGGGAATAATAACATCCATTTCTCCATTAGAGAGTTTAACTCCTAAACTTAAAGGAGTAATATCAATTAAAATTAATTTTTCAATACTATCATCTTGAACATCTTCTGACATTGCAGATTGAATTGCAGCTCCAATTGCTACAGCTTCATCCATTGGTAAATTTTTATATAATTCTTTTCCTTGAAAATAGTTTTTCAACATTTCTTGAATTTTTGGAATTCGAGATGAACCTCCTATTAATATTATATCATTAATATTTTCCTTTTCTAATTTCGCATCTTTTATTGCTTCTTCTATACATGGAAAACATTTTTTAAATAAATCATCACACATATCTTCAAAATCTGCTCTTTCAATAAAAACATTTAAATCATTATCTTCAGTAATACTTTCAACTTCAATAGAAGTTTCAAGAGAAGAAGATAAAATAATTTTAGCTTTTTCACAATGATCTCTTAATCTTCTTAAAGCTTTATTTTGATTAGAAATATCAATATTAGTATTTTCTTTAAATTTTTTAATACAATAATCCATAATTCTATTATCGAAATCAACTCCACCTAAATGAGTATCACCTCTACTACTTCTAACTTCTAAAGTTTCATCACCAAAGTAAAGAATACTAACATCGAAAGTTCCTCCTCCTAAATCAAAAACTAAGATGTTTCTCTCTTTATCGGATTTTTCTTTTATTCCATAAGCAATTGCTGCTGCAGTTGGTTCATCTATTATTCTTATCACTTCTAACCCTGCTATTTCACCTGCTAATGATGTACTTTTTCTCTGATTTTGATTAAAATATGCTGGACATGTTATTATTGCTTTTTTTATTTCTTTGTTAAAATATTGTTGTGCTTGAATTTTTAATTTCATTAATACCATTGATGATATTTCCTCTGGACGATATAATTTATCCTCATTTTTATATTTCACTTTTATTCTTGGCTCATCTGTTTTCTCATCTTTTATTACTGTGAATGGCCAATGCTTTATATCTTCTTGAACTATTGGATCTGAAAAATTTCTTCCTATTAATCTTTTTATTTCATATATTGTGTTTTTTTGGTTTTTTGTTAATTGATTTTTTGCTTCGTCACCACTCATTATCTCCTTTTTTGTAAATGATACTATTGATGGTAAAATACGATTCCCATTCAATGTTGGAATTACTTCTGCTTTATTTTTACCCACATCCCAATATGCTACACATGAATATGTTGTTCCTAAATCTATTCCTAATGTATATTCTGAATTTTCTTTATTTTCATTTTCCATTTTTTTATTTTTAATTTTTTATTTGACCTCTATTTTTTAAGTTTTTTAATTAATTTAGCTTTTATATAATTTTTTATTCTTTATTTATCAACTTTATATTTTTCATATTCTTTCATTTTTTGAAGATAAACTTCAGTTGATTGTTCCTTATTTTTTTTGACCCAATTAACAATTTCATTTCCTTTTTCACTTAATTCTTTATTTTTAGAATTTTTAAGAGCAAATCCTAGACTTTGTAAATTATTTCTAATAGTAATGTTTTCAATTCTTTTTAAATCTTCCTTTTCCCAGAGATGAGCTTCTTCAACCATTTTTTTTATTTTATTTTGAGGAATAGAATTTTTAAAAACATCAATTCGAAAAGGTTCATCTTCAGTTTTTCCTTCTTCATAAGCAGAAACACTTAAAATTCCACTTATATCAAGTGAAAAAGAGACTATAACTCTTAGTCCTTTTGGTCTTTTAGGTAAATTAATAACAGTTTTTCCTAAAAATTCATTTTCTTTTGCAAGCTTTCTTTCACCTTGATAAATTTCTATCAAAATTTTTTCGGTGTTATCTTTTGGTGTTTGAAATAAATGAGAGTTTGTTGTTGGAATACTTGTATTTCTTTCAATTAAAACAAACATTTCTCCATTTTGAAGTGCAAACCCAATACTTAAAGGAGTTAAATCTATAATCATTAATTTTTCCAACCCTTCTTCTTCTATATTTTCACAAATTGCTGATTGAATAGCAGCTCCTAAAGCAACAGCTTCTTCAGGATGAATATTTTTTTTAGGTTCTTTTCCAAAATATTCTTTTATCATTTCTTGTATTTTTGGTATTCTACTTGATCCTCCTACTAATACTATATCATCTATTTGTTCCTTTTTTAATATTGCATCTTTTAATGCTTGATCAATACAAGGAAAACACATTTCAAAATAATTTTTACATAATTCTTCAAATTCAATTCTCATTATTGTTATTGATAAATCATTTCCTTCACAAAAAGAATCAATGTCAATACTAGTTTCTAAAGTAGAACTTAATTCCATTTTTGCTTTTTCACATTTATTTTTTAATCTCCTAATAGCTTTAGCATTATTAGAAGCATCAATTCCAGTATTTTCTTTAAATTTCTTTAAGCAATATTTAAGTAATTCATTATCAAAATCTTCTCCACCTAAATGAGTATTTCCACAAGTAGATCTCACTTCTATTAATTCTTTTTCAACAGTAAGAACACTAACATCAAAAGTACCTCCTCCTAAATCGAAAACAAGTACATGTTTCCCATTATTAAAATCACTATTAAATCCATATGCAATTGCAGCTGCAGTTGGTTCATTAATTATTCTATTTACATCCAATCCTGCTAATTTAGCTGCTAATTGTGTCGAATCTCTTTGATTTTCATTAAAATATGCTGGACATGTTATTATTGCTCTTTCTACTTTCTGATTTAAATAATTTTCCGCTTGCACTTTTAATTTACTTAATATCATTGATGATATTTCTTCTGGTTTAAAATGTTTTTTCTCTCCTTTAAATGTTATTTCAATTAAAGGATAATCCGAATTAGGGTCTTTTATTACTTTAAAAGGCCATAATTTCATATCTTCTTGAACACAAGGGTCATTAAATTTTCTTCCAATTAATCTTTTTACATCATATATTGTGTTTTCTGCATTTTTTGCTATTTGATCTTTTGCATTTTGACCTACTATTCTCTCCTTTTTTGTGAAAGATACTACTGATGGTGTAATTCGGCCCCCTGTCTCATTTACTACTAATTCCAATTGAAATGCATTTTCTTTATCTCCTGTTTGACGCCAAAATGCTATACATGAATTTGTTGTACCTAAATCTATTCCTATTCCAATTGATTCCATTTTATTTTAAATTTTTATTTTGTAATAAATATGTATTTTGTTTAATAAATTATTTTATGTTAAATAAATATGGGAAATATTGTAACTTGTTCACCTAAAGATATTTGTGATAATAATTCAGGGAACAAAGGAGGAACCTTGATAAATTTTGAGTCAATAAAGAATAAAAGAAAGGAAGAAACTGATAATGATGAATTTAGAAAACAAATAATAATATCATATAACGCAAGTTCTAATATATTTTTCGTAAATGACAATATAACAAAAATTCAAAGTAATTATCGTGGTTATAAAAAAAGAAAAGAAATAAAATCAAAATTATTTGAACATAAATTAATGTTAAGTCAAAACATGGATTTAATATCAAATTCAATAATTAATTATAATAATAATAATATAAATAATATAAATAACATAATAGAAATAGAAGAAGACAAAAATTTAAATAATTCAAATATAAACAATACAGAGAAGAATAATAACAAAGAGAATCCTCCGTTAATAATATCACCAAAGAGTTTTTTTTCAGTAAAATCAAATGAATCAATAGAAAAAAAGATATTTCCAGAAAATTCAATTGTGAATGAGATATATGGATATTTTTTAATAAAGAAAAGTAAAAGTTTAAAATATAAAGGAGAAAAGGATAAAAATAATCATAAGAAGAATGGTTTTGGAATAGTAGAATGGGATGATAAAAGTAAATTAACAGGGAATTTTTCAAATAATAAAATATCAGGAATATGTAAATTTTATAATAAAGAAAAAGAAGGAATATTTATGGGAGAATATAGAGAAAATTATCCGAATGGATATGGATATTATAAAACATCAAAAATAAAAATAGAAGGAAATTGGAATAAAAATTATATAAATGGATTGGGAATAGAAATAAAAAATGATGGTACATATTATCAAGGAGAATTTTCAAATAATAAAAAAAATGGTATAGGAATATATAAATGGTCAGATGGGACAATATATGAAGGAGAATTTTTAAATGATATTATGAATGGAATAGGAATAATAAATTATAATGATGGAAGAATTTATAGTGGAGAAATTTTAAATGGATTTATGAATGGTTATGGTATTTTTAAATGGAATAATGGAGATATTTACATTGGAGAATACGTTAAAGATGTTAAATGTGGTTTTGGTATTTTTATCTGGAAAAAAAAACCATTAATTGCTTTTTGTGGTTTCTGGGATAAAGGAAAACAAAATGGAGTTGGAGTTAAAATTAATGAAGGTGTTTTTAAATTTGGTTTTTGGAAAGATGGAAAAAAAGAATCTTGGATTAATTATAGTGAAATTGGAAATTTTATGACTAAAGAACAAGAAAAATATAAAAAGTTTATAGGCAAAAATGCTATTTGGTTATTGAATAAGTTACAATGTGATTAATAGAGAGTTTTGGAAAAGGGAATTTTTTTTTGGGGTTTAAAAAAACTTGTTTTTTGATATGTGTATTATTTTGGGAGTTTTTATGCTTTTATTATTTTTTTTTTTTTATTTATTGTTTTTGTGTAAAGATTATATTTCACTTTAGATATTTTAAATATTTTTTTTAAGTTAAATTATTTTGAGATAAATTTTTTATTTTTTATTTACATAAAAATGTTAAAAAATCTAAAAAATAATAAAATTGATGATGAAGTAAGATTTACATTATTATTAGAAAAAGGCTCTAAATTTATTCAAATAATAATAAATGCAATATCTCAAAAAAGACATAAACCATATGATTTTTTTGTTGAAAATGATAATAATGAAGATTCGAAAAATAATATTAATATTCCTAACGAAATAATTGAAATATTAAGAAAATATTATAAAACATTACAAAAAAATATTGAAAAATATAAAGAAAGAAAATTACAAAATAATTTATTTAAAAAAGGATATTCATATTATAAACAATTTAATAAACGAATATTTTCGTCTGATTATGAAGAACCACATATTTTATTTAGAGATTTATTTATACAATATAAAAATAAAAAGCATTTGTCTTTTTCAAATGAATTTTTAAAAAAAAATATATTTAAATCTTCTCCTTTATTATTAATTAGTCAATATGATTTAATTCAATATTTTTCAGTTGATAAAATTCAAAAAAATTTTAATTATTTAGGTCAAAAGAAATCAATTTGGTTTTTAAAAAGAATTATTGATGATTTACAAAATTTAATTGAAAAAAGTCGTTGTATCGAATATCATGATTTTAAATCTTTTTCGGTTATTTATAATAAAAACAAAAATTTAAAATCAAAGGAAGCTGAATCTTATAAACTTTTAAAAAAAATAAAAAATAAAAATGATATTGAAAACAGTAAAAAAGAGATTTCTTGTTTAAATAATTTAATTAAAATAGAAGAAAATAATCAAAAAGAAAAAGATAAAAAATATTATAATAATATATCTCAAAATAATACAATTGATATGAATCAAAGTGATATCATTTCAAATTTACCATCTTTAAAAATAAAAGAATCAATAATACCTGAAAAAAAATATAATAAAACAATTAAAAAATCTTTTAAAAGAAAAATTAAAAATCAAACTGAAAGTACTATTTTTTCAAAATTAAATAGTTCTCAATCTTCAATGAATTTTGAAGAATCTATTTTTGAAAATAAAAATTCAATTAGCAATTATAATAATATTAGTATAAATAATAATAATATTAGTGTAAATAATAATAATATTAGTGTAAATAATAATAACAGTACTTTTATTAATAATAATAATATTGATACAAATGATTTATATTCTCAAAAAAGAAGTCGAATAAAAAAAATCAAAATTAAAATAAAAAAAAGTAATAGTGATGATTGTTTTAATAATAATAATGAAATAGAAAATGTTTATGATAATTTAAAAAAATATAAATTTATTTTAGGAGATAATAAAGGAAATAAAAAAATTAATCCTTTATTAAGTTTTTATTATGGAGAAAATAAAGTAAATAATTTTAATCCTAAAAATAATACTTCTGAAATTTTTGAAAAATTTTCTTTTTTAAAAGATAAAGTATCTAAAGTAAATTTAAATGAAAAAATGAAAACTTTATATCCTCAAAAATTTCCAAATAAATTAATTCCAAAACTTGAAGATTGTAAAATATTAGACAATCAAATAAAAGAATTAAATTTAAAATTTATTCGTTCAATAATTAAACAAAAAATAAAAAACAAGGAAGAATTAAAATAATATATTTATAAATGTTTTTCACATAATAAATAAAAATAATAATTTTTTTATGATAAATAAAAGTATAAATTTATAATAAAAATTTAAATAAAAAAAAATTAATATTAAATTAAAAAAATAAATATTTTTTCATATTTATATAAAAATGGATTTAAATGAATCAAATGAAAATTCTCGTAGAGTAAAATAATATTAATTATAGGAACCAGTATTTTACGAAAGTGAAAAAGAAGATATAGATGAATTAAAATCAAAATTTTTATCTTTTGTAAAAATAGAAAAAACTTTAAAAGAGTCAATGGAAGGAAAAATAAAATTAAAAAATGAGAATTTAAAATCTACATTTATAAAATTTAAAAATTTGAAAGAGGAAATAATAAAAAGATCAAATAATATATTTGAGGAGAATATAAATGATAAAGAATTAAAGAAAAATGCAATAAATGTGAAAGAAAAAATAAGGAAAAAATTAGAAGATAAAAATTTAATAAATATGATAGAATATTTTGAGGAAAAATTAAATGAAATAAATAATAATAGAGAAGATTTAGATGAAAGTATTAATACATTAGATAAAGAAACAAATCAATATTTAACTCAAATAAAAATTCAAAAAATTCAAAAAAATTCTGAATTTTTAAAGGATAGAAGAGAAAAATTAGAAGATATTCAAATAGTTACTGCTCAAATTAAAGATATGACAAATGTTATGAAAGATAAAATTGAAAAAGATGAAGAAGCTCTTCAACAAATTGAAGACCATGTTCAAAATGTTCATGATAATGTTGAAAGTGGTTTAAAAGATATTAAGGAAATTAATAAAAATTTAAAAGATAATAACAAAAAATTATGTTGTATTGTATTATTCATTATTTTTATCATTGTTGTTATTGGAGTTGTTGTCTTTGCTTTAATAATTGGTTAAATTATTTAATTATAGAATTTTGTATTTTTTTTCTGTGTTTATAATTATATAGAAAAATATCTTTTATTTTTTATTAAATACAATCAAATTAAAATAAAAATCTTTTAAAACCTAATAAAAATACTTAAAAAAAAGGTAAATAAAAAACTGAAAAACCTAAAAAAGAAAGTAAAAAAAATAAAAAAAGTATCTAAAAGCCTATAAAATAAATAAAAAAATATATATGTAAAAAAAATGAATCTAATACAATCAAATATTCAATCAATATCAAAAGACCAGAATTACAACAGGAAGAGTTCATTTCAATATTTATCGTTCTACAAAATGCGAGAACGTTCTTGTGAGAGGGACCATGATGGAGACCTAGACCATTTACGAGAACGAGAAAGATTAGATCACTATCATAATGACTATCATTATGATCGCGATGAAGATATCATTGATCTTCCTATCCTTATTATAATGAAAGAGATAATAATAGAAAATATGATTGTTATATTTTCCTTTCTAAAAATTATTATAATTATATTATGAAAAATTTTGATAATATAAGAAGTGATTTGAAAAAATATTAAAGATATTAATAATATTCAGTTTGATCACAATTTACCTCATTTTCAAGATTATATTTTTAGATTAACAACACATAAAATAAACTCAAAAGGACAAGCAATAAGAATAATAAGTGATTATTTATTTAAAGAGTAGTAATTAATATTTAAAAATATGTCATATTTAAAAGTATCTATTTTAATACCAGATAATGTAATAGGATTTATAATAGGAATAGAAGGAAAAAATATAAAGTTAATAAGGAATGAAACTGGTGCTCGAATTGAAGTTCATCCTCAAAATAACAGTAGGAAATATAGACAAATTGAAATTGCAGGTGAGCCTTTAAGTATAAGTAAAGCTGCAGAAAAAATATATGGTATTACTTATAAATATGTTAATTTTTATCATCAACAAATTTTAAACAGAATTGATATTAAAGATTATAGAGATAATAAAAATAGTTAGAAGAAGAAGATGAAATAATAATTATGATTATGATCATAGAAGAAGATATTCTTCTGGTTCAATATCTAATGATAAAAATAATGAAATAATGATAATTATAGTAATTACAGAGAAAATAGTAAAAGAAGAGATGATGATGAAGATTTTAACATGAAAAGAGAAGAAAGATATTATTCATATAAAAGAAATGATTCAATTAGTAGAAATGAAAGTAATGATAGAGGCAATAGAGAAAAATCATATTCTAATGATAATAATAATAATAATAATGATATAAAAAAATAATAGACTCAAAGAAAAAAAGAAGATAATGATTTCAATCAAAATAAAAATAATGATTCAAATAATAATCCCCAAATAACAATATAAATAAATAAAATTATTTTTCAATAAATAACGATTTAATCAATAATAATAATAACAAAACAATAAACACAAATAAAATAGATGAATTTGTACAAACATTAAAGCAGAATTTAGAAAAAGGAGTTAAATGTTCAATAAATGTTATTTTATCAAAAGAATTTGTGGGTTTATTAAAAAGTTATGAAGAAAATATATGGATTACTTTAGAGATTACTCATCAATGTTCAGTTTTTAAAAAAGTTGAAAAGAGTTAAATGATAAAGAAGTTAGTATTATTACTTTTTATGGAACTCCTGAATAAAATACTCTTACTTTATATCACCTTCAAAAATATCTTATTCATTCATCGAAAAATGAATAGTCAAAAAAAATTTTTTGTGTTTTTAACATTTTGTGACACTTATTCTTAAAATAACTATTTATCTTTTTTATTGTTTATTTTAATTTGGTTATTTTGTTTTTTTTTTTTGATCAGATTTTTTTACCATCCATCTCTTCTTTTATAATTTTTATTCGAAGTTTTTTATTTTATAAGATTCGAGTAATGTTTAAAATTTAATTATGATTATATATATTTTCCTTTTTTAATCATATAATTGATCATATATATTATTTATTCATTTTTCTAAATGTATTTCTTTATTGTTTTTTACTCTTATTTTTTATTTTCAGTAATTATTATTATTATTTATAATATTATATTTATTGTAGATTTGCTTATTATAATATAAATTTATGAAAAGAAATAATTGTTATTTAATTTTTTATATTAATTATTTTAATTTTTTATTATAAATACTTATCTACAATAAAATAGGAAAAAACAAAAGGAAAAAATAGGAAAAAATTTTATTTAAATACACCTCATTTTTTTATATGGAAAAATAATTCAAACCTAAAATGCAGTAAAAAAATGATTATAATATTAATTTTTCACTTTTATACCATCAATATTTCCATAGTTTAAATTATTTCTTCTATCTATCTTTTATAGAAAACTATGAATTTATTAATCTTTGGATTTAATATTTGTATTTGAAAATAAATCTAATAAAATTAAAGTGATTTAACCAGTAGACACTTTTAAAATTTAATCAAAAAACAATTGGTAAAAATAAAAGAAAAAATATTTAATAAATAAAAATAAAAAAAAATATTGAAAATTATAGCTTATTATTTTTTATAATAATGTTAATTAAAAAATTTCATTTTCCAGAATATTTATTTATTTTAATTTAACAATTGTATTGTTGTTTATTATGAATTTAAAAAAACTATGATATAAATTCTTAATTTTGTTAGATTTATTTTTTTTACAATTTAGTTTTTTTATCATTTAATTTATTTTTTTTCCATTTATTCAACAAATTTATTCTAATTTGTTTAAATATTTTGCCTAATATTTCATTAAAATCATTTCTGTTTTATGAATATTAATAATTTAAACAACAATTATTTAACAATCATTTTTTTAATCTAAAAATAATTACAATTTAGAAAAAAATTGCTAATGAATTTTTTTAATTAATAAAAATAATAATATAAAAAATAAATGAATTAATTCATTTTTTGCAAAATTTAATAACTTATTCCTTATTTAAACGATATATAGAACATTCTAAGAGAATAATTATTAAATTCTTAATCAAGATTATAATGCTTTTTTGTATTAAAAATAATCTAATATATAAAATAGATTGTTTGTTTGCTTTAACTAAAAGATTAAGGAAAGTAATTTTTATTAACTATTTTTAAGAAAATGGATTTAATATTAATATAGAGATATAAAAAAGGAAAACAATAAAAATGGGAAACAATATAAATATCAATGAAAAAAAAGATACAATAATATGGATAGATGCAAATATTTATAATAGTGAAAACAAAAATACATACCAAATGTATCTTGCAAAACTCCAAAAGTTTAATTTTCTTCGTTTTTCGAATGTTGAAAGTGTGATAAAGTTTATCTCTCAAAATAAATATTTTGAATATAGACTTACATATATAATCGTGAGTGGAAGACTTGCTGAACATTTTTTTAATGAATATGTAAAAATATCAGAAGAAAAAAATATTGTCATTGCAACTTCAGTTTATTGTTATAAACAAAAATATCATGAAACTAAGCCCTATTTTAAAGATGCATTTTTAAATTCTGGAAAAATAACCTTTATTTTTGATGATATAATTGAATATATATTAAAAGATGAATGTGGATGGGGAAAAATTGAACGTATACCATATAAACCAGAAAAAGAATCATATGGGAATATTTTTACAAATATTGATAATAATTTTTATGAATTGACTTTACCTATTTTAATTGGAAAATTAATTAATTCTTCGTTGTTAGAAAAAGATGATATACCAAATTTTCAAAAGCTTTTATTAAAAAGATATTTTAGTAAGAACAATAATTCAATTAACTATTTAATTAAACCTTCTGGAAATAAAAATATGGAAATACCTCATCATTTATTGACAAAATATTTCCTAAAGTTATATACATTAGAAAATCCTGGATTTTATAGAGATTTAAATAAAGATTTAAGCAATGGTAAATTCGATGATTATCATACATTTATTTTTTTACTATACAATGCATTAAACAAAGGAACTCTAAAATCATATAAAGATAGTACTTTATATCGAGGAAGTGCTTTATCTAAATCAGAATTTGAAGAAATGAAAAAAAATTTTGAGGAAATAAAAAACAATAGTTCATTAAAAGCACTTTATTATGCAAAAAATTTTTTATCTTTTTCTAAGTTAAAAAGCAAAGCATTTGAATTCTTAAATATTGCAGCATTCTCAGGTAATAATGATTGTATATATATACTTTTTATTATTAAAAAACCAAAAAACAAAAATTTTTTTTTGACTAATATTGATATTGAATCTTTTAGTTCAATTAAAGAAGAAAGAGAAGTTTTATTCTTACCTCTTTCATGCTTTGAAATAATAAATATAAGTTCAAAGAAAAAATATGATTCATTTGAATATATTGAGGTAACAATGAAGTATTTAGAAGATTATGAAGAGTCTATTAATTCACAAATTGAGGGAATAAGAAACAATGAAGAAGCAATAAATGATTTTTTTGAAAAGTCATTAAACAGTAAATATGGAAAACATGTTCAAGAATATTATGATAAAAAAGACATATTAAATGTAAAATATTGTAAAATTTTAGGTGCTTCACCTAATAATAATTTTTTTTTAAATAAAATAGGAACAGGATTTATTCATAAATTAAATAAATTAATAAATAAAGATAGTAATGAGGCCCAAATACATATTGATGATGAAATCCCCAATATGATAAATGAAAAGAATAAAATAAAACAATTTTTCACTGATTTATTGAAAAAAATAGATAATAAGCAATTTGATCAGAGTTATTCAATAGGAATATGTTTAGGAAATTTCATATATAATTGGAATTTTTTTTCCAAAGCACCTAAATATTATAAAGCTATAAATTTAGCGACTTTATCTTTAGCAGTTGGACTACCTGCAATAAAATTAATTCCAAAAATAAAATATATCATTAAACAAAAAGTGTTTGATTTAAGTTCCACTTCAATAAATGTTTCAACGATATTAAACGGGTTAAATATTTTATATGCAGTGACTTTCGAGTTTTTCTCAATTTATTCTTTTTCATGTGAACATAAAAAGAAAATAACAATAAAATATGGATTAAAAAGAGCAATGAAATTAGCGATTGGAGTAGGGTGCTCTTTTTTAGGAAATGTATTAGGAAAATTAGCAATTTGGGGAATTAGCGTTATATTTGGTGTAACTCTAGGCCCTTTATCTACTTTTGTTATAGGAACAATGGGAGGTGCAGCTGCTGGATATTTGGGAGCTAAGATAGGAGATAAATTGAGTGATAAAGTTTTTGGAAATGATGAATTTGTTTTAACATCTTCTCATCTCTATTATAAATATATCCCTTTAAAGTATAGAAAAAAATATTGTAATCCAAATTTAAAATGGAATAAATCATATTTATGTAATAATGTAAAATCTTATATAATTGAATGCATTGTTAATGAGACAGATATTGAAATGTTAGTTATAAATATTCCAAAAGATGTATTTGAAATTGATGAATGTTTAGGATATGATAATAATAAGGATAATACCATTGATGATGATAATAAGAGTGAAAGTACTCAATTTAGCGAATCTAATGAAGAAAAAGTCACACCAATTTTCAAAGATAATAAATTTGTAGGAGATTTAGTGATTCCTTACCAAGGCATTGTTGAAAATTGTTGTGGTATTCATTTTATCATATATGGAATAAATGAAGAAAAAATAGATTCCAAAGATTGGCCTGAAAGTAAAAAGAATGAAAAAACAATTGAAATAGTATTTGATTTGTCAGTTTATTAAAAGATTAAATATTAATTAATAAATATTCAGCTCTATTTAATTATTTTTCACTTAATAATTATTCTGTTATTTAATTTATATTTTCTGGTTTATCTTTTTTTATTTTTAAAAAAAAAGTGTAATTTATATAATTAGTGAAAATTCTTATATAAATGAAGAAGAGATATTTATTTATAAAAATTCTTTATATCTTCACAATTTTAAAGTGAACATTTTTTGACTTTCACAATTATTATTTTTTTTATTTTTAAATTTTATGATATTTATGATAAAGAAAATAATAAAAAAAATAATCCATGTCTTAAATTGGGGATTGGGTCAATCTCCTACTCCAAAATTTATAAAAAATTAATATATGAGTTAAATTAAATGATTTAATCATAGTCTTAAAAAATTTTCAAAAATTAAAATATGTAATAAAATATATATTTCAATTAATTTATATAAAAAATCCTCAAAAAATAATTATTTTTTTATCCTTAAAATATATAAGGAATATCTTTTTCATTTCTTGAAGTTAAAGGATATTTTTTATTAATTTGAATATTTAATTTTTGTTTTAATTTCCCAATACTCATACTTGTATCATGATATAAAGCATTAATTAAATGATTATCATTTAAAAGAGAATACTTTTTACTTTTATTTTTTCTTTTTTTTAAATTATTATTATCTCCTAAAACAAAAACTAAATTTTTTCCTTTAATAGAATTGTTTTGTAAATTAGCTACAATATTTTTATCATTTCTAGAAAATTTTTTTTCATTTAAATTATTATTTTGATTACAATTAATATTAATATTTAGATTTGGTTGATTATAATTAATATTATTATTGTTATTATTATTTGAAGTTTGTTTATGAATACTTATATGAACATTATTTCCATTTGTGTTTAAAATATATGATATTTTATTATCTTTTCTTTTTGTTTCTAATTCTTTTTTTTTATTTAAATTTATATTTTTTGATTTAAATAAATTTGAAAATTGAGAATTTTGATTATTTGGTATTAAAGAATTACCTATTATATTTCTTATATTATATTTATTTTTATAATTTTTATTTTGAAGTTTTGGATTTGTTGAATTTGAATTAATATTTTGTGTTAAATTCTTTTTATTTGAACTTTGACCAAAATTTAAATTTAAATTAATATTATAAATTGAACTTATAATATTATTATTTGTAATAAAATTAGAAATTGTCATTGTTTTTTTATTTATATATTTGATTTTAGAATGATTGTTTTCTGTATTACTTTTATTTTCTTTTTTATTTTGAGAAGTATTAATTCTACTACTTATTGTATTTTTAGAATTTGTTTGAATAACTAAATTTGTCTTTCTTTTATGTTTAATTATCTTATTTTTAGTATTATAATTTCTTTTTGTTCTTATTTGTTTTGGATATTGAATAATCTTTAATAAACTTTCTATTGATTTATTTGTTTTTTCATTATAATTTTTTTTCGAATCTCTTGTTGTTGATAATAATTTTTGTGTAAAAAGTAAATCATTTGGAAAATTTATTTTTGTTTGTATTTTGTTTTTTGTATTTGAACTTTTAATATTTGTTAAATTTGGATTACTTATTTTTGGTCTGTCACTATTATTATTTACTTTTTCTTTATTTTTATTTTCTTTTAAATCTATGTTAATTAAATTTTGAAAATTTAATTTTTTTATTTCTAAAATTTTACCTTTCATAGGAATTTTAGTTTTATTATTTTTATCTATTTTTTTCTCTAAATTTTCATTATTTTCATTTGTTATTTTATAGTTTTTTTTCTCTATTTCAGAATTATTTAAATTAAAAAAAGATTTACTAAAATTTAAATAATTATTATTAATAATTATTTCATGTGAATTATTTTTCATTTTTGATAATATATCATCTTCAGAATAAGAAAAATCATCATTTTCATTTATAAATTTATTAATTATTTGACCTAAATCTTTTGAGGAAATTTCATTTTCAAAATTAAAAGAATTCAAAGAATTAGTTAAAGTAATATTTTTAAAAGTTTTTAAACTAAAAGTTTGAGTAATATCACTAGGATTAATAATTTGATTAAAATCTTTATTTTCTTTCTTTTTACAATTAATATTATTATAAATAATATCTTCATTTTCTTCAATCATTTCTAAATATCTTTTTTTTCTTCTTACATTTTTTAACATTATTTTCACAATATCATCTAAATTAAAATAAACTGGAGGAAATAAAGTATATTTTTCATAATAATGATTTATTTTGGGTAATCTATTTTTCGATTCATATTTATAATAAAATCTTTTTAAAAAATCACTTGTTTCATCCCATAATAAATAATTTTTAAATTCACTTACGATATGTTTTCTTTCATCATATATTATATCTGTTATTATTTTTTTATTATATGAATCATTTGTAACATTATATTTTTTTAAATTTAATATCATTTTTTTTTCTGCGTTTAATAATAAGTTTGAAAGAGATTTTTTATTGTTTATATTATTTAATAATGTTTTCTTCGTTTTTTTTATTTTTTCTTTTGAACTATTTGATTTTATTATTTTGTTTGTTTTTGAATATTTTCCATTTGATTGATTTCTTGAATTTAAAGATGATATTTTTGCACTATTTAATATCATTTTGCCTTTTTTTAATTTAGGTTTAATATCCCTTGGAGATTTCAAATTAACTATCATTTTTAATTTAAACAAATTCAATTTATATAAAATTATTTAAATAATTTGAAAAAAAAATAATAAAAAAAGAAATAAAGTATATTGTATTTATTTAAAACAAAAGATATTTTAAAATTGTTTTTACTTATAATAATCCTTTTTTGATATTTAAAATTAAAGTTTTGAGAAGATAATAATATTTCAGTTTTATTTAATTTAAATATGTGTATTTTTTAAAAATTAAATAATCTTATATAGTATATTTTCTTAACTTAAAAGAATATTATTTATCATTAAGAAAATAAGTTTAATAACAAATCCTATTGTTCCCATAATTAAAAATCCAAGTGAACATTGTTTCGCAATTGTCATAAATTCTTTTCTATCTGGTTTTTGACAATTAATAATAAAATTTTTAGAAGCTTTATAAAAATCAGTTAAATCACCAATCATTCCTTTATCTTCTTTAGATGACATTTCTTTTAATTTTAATTTTAAAATTTGAGTAAATAAATATTAAATAATATATTTATAAATTAATAAAAAATGAACATTTGTCCTATAAAATAATTATTATAAAATAAAAATAATAAAATAAAAAAAATGAATAATAAAAAAAATGTAAAAACGAATAAATTCACTTATATATTATTTTAATTTCAATGATAAAAGAATCATTGAAAATATTTTCCCAAATCAATTCCAAATTTTAGCTTTTTATGTCAATCAATTGAATTAAAATTAAAGTTTTTATATTTTCTTAAATAATAATTTGACAATTATCTAAAACGAAAATTTAAATAATAATAAAAAATTTTTTTCATTGAATAAAAAAAAAAAATAAAAACCCATCATAAATTTTTGAATATTTTATAAATAAAACCTCAAAATTAATGTAAAAACGTATAAAAAAATATAATAATTTTTATTCTCCAAATCTAAAATGTACTTTAGATTCCAATTTCATATCATCATTAATTTTAAAAACGAAGCTTTCAGGAATAAAATAATCATTAAATTCTCTTGTATCATTTCCATCTTTATTCACTCTTAATCTAATATCAGAAGAATTTGAAACAGAAATAGGAATATGTGCAGAAGGAGGATATAAATATAATAAAACATCTTTACAACTATCAACATTTATCATATTTACTAAACCTTTACATTGTATTTTTAATTTAGTTACATTTATTAATTCTATATCTACTAATAAATCTTCACATGTTAATTTTATATCTTCACTATTTATTATATATATTCTATTTATTTTTTTTGGTATTATAAATGTACTTTCTATACAATTTTGAATTACTAAAATTTTTTCTATTGTTAATTTTGATTCTTCTAAAGTTTTATTTATTCCTTCAAAATTTTCAAATATCATTAAATTATCATCTTCTCTATATGATTCTTTCTTGTTTCTAACTAATAATCTTCTTGATAACAAATGCTTATTTAATATATATGTCTTGTTTTCACTTGAAAAATCTGTACTTTCTATTGTTGAACATGAATTACTTCTTATATGAATTTGGTTTTGTTCGGAGTTTTCATCCTTTTTTAATTGGTTTAATGGCTTTAATTTGTTTATTAAATTACCAGAAAATACTTGATCAATTATAATTTTCCTCATTTTTTATTGAATCTATTATTTAATTAATAATAATTAAAATCATAAAAATATATTATAATATTTAAAAAAATTATTTATCATAAATGAAATAAATCATGAATATTCAATAGATAAAATAAAAGGAAAATATAAAAACTTTATCAAATATTTTTAAAATGAAAAAAAAGAAACACATATCTTAAAAACATTAATTTATTTTTAATATAATAAAAAATCAATTGATAAATAATTTTTCTTATATATTAATTCTCTTCTTTTTTTTCATCTTTTTCATTATTATCATTATTATCATTATTATCATTATTATTATTTTCTTCATTTTTATTATCTTCTTCTTTTTTATCATTTTCTTCATTTTCTTTAAATTCATGTTCTTCATCATCTAAAAAATCAACATCTTTCAATTGACTTTCACTAATATTTAAAACACTTTTATCTGCAACAATATTATCATCATTAAAGTTAATATTATGACTTTCTTTTCCTATCATTTCATTTTCTTCTTCTTTTTCTATTAATTCAATCATTTTTTCTATTTTTTCTCTTAAATTTTCTTCAAAAACTCTTTTTTTTCCATCTTTTAAAATTTCCAAAGCTTCATTTTTTTTTCCAATAATTTTATTATAATAAATATCTGCAATTTTTAAATAACAATCAGGTAATGTTCTTTCATTAGAGAGAATTTTTTTATAAATATTAGCAGAAATTTCATATTCTCCAATATTTTCAAACATTAAAGCAATTTCACTTAAAATATCTTTATCATTGAAATTGACCTTATTTAATTCATTAAGACATTGTAAAGCTTGGTTTTTTCTATTAGTACTTAAGCAAAAAATAGTTAAATAAGCCCAAATTAAAGGATTTTCAACATCTAATAAATTTGCTTGATTTAATGCTTTTTCAGCTTCTTCAAATTCACCTAATTTTGTTAAAGTAAAACCTAGAAATCTCCATGCAAAAGAATGCTCAATTGAATCTCTTAAAATTTGATTATAAATTACTTTTGCTTCATACCATTTTTTGTTTTTAATATATATATTTCCTAATTTTACCATCATTTCCAAATCAAAATTCTTTTCTTGTGGTTTAAATCTTATTGCTTTTATATATAATTTTTCTGCTTCTTCATATTTTTGCGTATAATATAATGCATGTCCTTGAAGTAAATATGGCTCATATGAAAAAATATTTTTTTCTATTATTTGATTTGTTAATTCTATTACTTTATCATATTCTCTTCTAAAAAGTAATATTTTGGCTTGTTGAGTTTTAAAGGAAATATCTTCTTTTGTTTCATCTGAAAAATAATCTAATATTTTTTCACTTATTTCATAGAAATTATATTTATTAAATAAATTAACTAAATCAAACCAAATAGAATCAACTTGTAAATTATTTAAAACATTAGGTTTATAATCAAAATGAATTCTTGGATTTCCTCTTTTTCTTTCTTCTTCTTTAGCTTTTAATTCTTCTTCAGTTAATTCAGGAGGAGGATTTTTTTTATCTTTTTTATTATCTTTCACTTCTTCTTCTTCTTTAACTTCTTCTGGTGCAGGATGTAATTCTTCACTTGGAATACTTTTCATTTTAAATAATTTTGCAGCTTCTAAATGTTTCTTATATAATAAATCATATATATTTAATTGTTGTTTACTTATTGTTTGATTATTTTGATTTGTTTTTTCCTTATATAAAAATGCTAAAAATGAATTAAAGTTACAAGATGTGCCATGTATTTCTTTTTTAAATAGTATTAAATTCATATAATTTAATGCATTTTGAATTTGATCTTTTAAATATAATAATCCACAATAAACAATTTGAGTATCTAAATCAACTGATGATAAATCAATTGAAATTGCATTTTTTAAAGCATTTTCAACTTCTGGTAAATCATCTATTTTTTTTGCTAAATTCATATATAATAACCAAGCTTCTTTATTTTGATCTAGAAGTAATCTTGCTTTAAAATATTTTACTGCCTTTTGATAATCATTTAATAATTCATTTTCTTTTGATAATCTTATTAATCTTTTATCTTCTGGTTCTTTATTTTGTCTTATTGCATAATTCATTATTTCTTTTTTACTTTGAGAAAATGTTGTTAATATATGTTCATGTAATTCATCTTTTTTTAATTTTACAAAATCATCAGTTGCTTTTTTAATTGAATCTGTTAAATATGCATATAATTCACTATAAAATTGATCTCTTTTATCTTTAAAAACTCCTTTCACAGAAGTATCTTTTTTATTATATTTTTCTCTTACAATCCTTACAATAAATTTCTTTAATTTTTCCTTTAATAAATCTGCTCTTCCACTAGTATTAAATTTATCTAAAAATTTATTAATATTATTTTCTTTTTCTTCTCTTTTAGCATTACTTAATAAATTTCCTTTTTCTCTTCTAACTAATTGTCCTTTAGAAGAATCACCCATAGCTTCATCATAAGTTTTTGCAATTGCAGCAATGGCAATTTTAAATTGTCTTAATAAATCATTTTCAATTTCTTCTATTGTTATTTCTTTTTTAGGTTTTGGTTCTTTTTTAATCAAATCTATTGGATCTGGTAAAGGCAAATCAGGTAATAAAGGATTTACTGGGAAAGTTAAACCAATTTTAATATATATATAAGTTTTAGCTTTTTCAACTTCATCTAATTTTTCTTCTTGATTATCTTTAGTTAAATTTAAAATTTCTTCATTATTAGGATTAATATATTTAAATCCAGTTTTTTTTTCGATTTCATCAATTCTATTTTCATAAGTTTCTCTTAATTGTAAATTAACTCTTAAAGATAATTCAGTTAATCCATAATTTTTATGAAAATCAGTACAATCAACCCATCCAATACAATAAATAGGATGAACATCTTCAGGATTAATTCCTTTTGGTTTTGCTCTTTTTTTTGGATCATCATCAATTGGAGGAATAAAATTTACTTGAATAACTAATCCTTCATTTACATTTATATCATCATCTAATTCTATCAATTTTTCATTTGTCTTTTTTATCATTGCTATATTATTTTCTTCTGGAAATGATATCCAAGGTTCTTTTGTTGGTAATTCTTTCAAAAAGTAAAATTGCTCTTCTGGTGTTTTTTTACTTAATATTTCTTGAAAAGCTTTTTCTTTTTCTTCTCTTTCTTTTTCTTCTTGTGCTAATCTATCTTCTTCTTCTTTTACAGCAGCAGGATCTTTTTTATTTACTTTCGGAGGAGGCTTTTTTTTATTTTCTAATTCATTTTTTTCTTCTTCTGTCAATTCTCTTTCATGTAATTTCCCATTTTCTAAAATTGCATCTGCTAACGTTACTGTATATTGCCAAGTATCAACTGAACCACTCTGTTGAAGCTTTAGCCATGATTCTGGAAGACTGTATATTCCTAAAACTTGGTATGAAAATTCGGTTTCTGATGTTTGAGGACCTCCACGTTCTAATATTTGGGAAAGAGAACCCCATTGATCTTTAGGGTCTATGTTTATACGAGATGTTTTTAAACGCATTGTACGACCGCTACGCAGTTTCATTTTTTTTTGTGTTTTTTTAATTTTTTATTTTTGGGAGTTAGTTTTTAATTAAATTATTTATGGGTTTTTTTATTTAAGCAAGTTTATTTTTTAAAAATTCAATTTTTTTAAATTCTTTAAAAAGAACTAAAAAAAAATGAATATTCCCCTTGAATAGAATTTATATCAATTTGAACAAAATATAGAAAGAAGATAGTCTTTAGATATCAAAAAGATATGAATACAAGAAAAAAAATATTAGAAATAATAAATGACTATTCTCAAATAGAATTTAAAATCATTTTTTCCATTCTGACAATTATTTTTAAACATCAATAGAAGATTATTTTTAACCTTCAACTTCTTCAAAAAAATAATATAAAACTTTATTATTAAAACAGTACATCAAGTATTTATTTTTTTTATTAGTAATTCAAGAAAGAAAAAATATTATTTAAATTTAATTGTTTTTATTAAATTTATATTGTTTTATTTATTTAAAAAATATAAAAATAATTTTTATTATTTTTTAATATATTTTCTTATATAAATTTGTTTAATATTTCTTTTTTCACTTTCAATATTTTTATTTAAATTATTTTTAGGTGAAAGAATATTATTTTTTCCTTTGATATTATAACTTTCAAGTAAATTATCAAAAACTTTAACAGTAAAAAATTTTTGAGGATTATTAATTACTTTATTACAAATATGAAAATCTTCAGGTTTATGTTCTTTATTTTTTTTACATAAAGGATATTTTATTCCTTTTTTACTATAAGATTCAATTGTTTTAATTAAATTTATATTTCTTGAAATAATTTCATTATTTTTTTCATTTTTTACTTTATTATTATTTTCATTATTATTTTTCTTTTCTTTTTTATTATATTTTTGCTTTAGAGAATCATTTATTATTATATTACTAAAATTTCTTTTTAATTTTTTTTTTTTTAATTTTTCATTTAATGATTTCTTTATTTTTTCTTCTAAACCAGGAGAATTTAATAAAATAGATTTTTGATTATTTTTATTTAAGTAATTATTAAATTTAATAAAATTATTTTTTTTATCATTATTATCTAATTTTGTATCATTCTCCTTGTATTTTGTTATTTTTTTATCTTTAGAAGAAGAATTTTTCTTATTTTGTTGGTTAATATTTTTATTGTATTTATTATTTATTTTATTATTTATTCCTTTTGTTTTTTGAATAATATCTGCAAATATTTCTAATTCATTGTCTTCTTCATCTTCCCCTAAACTTTGAATTCTTCCATTTTCAATAAATTTAAAATCATTTTCTTTTTTTTCAACTTCTTCGTTTTCTTCTTCATTTAATCTTTTTAATCTATAACTTTCTGTTCTGTTTTTAAATGAATCATTTTCTTCTTTTTCATATTCATTAAAAACATCTTTTAAATGATTTATTAATGTTGATTTTTTGTTTTGATTTTTTTCATCTATTTTTTTTATAGGAGAATTTGATTTTAAAATGTTATATTCATATAATTTATTTTCATCTTTTTTTTTATAAAGTTTTATGTTTTTTTTTTTTAAATAACAAATTCTTGGTTCAAAATTTTTTTTTTTAAAATTTTTTGAGTCAATATTTTTATCATATTTTTTTTCATTAATGTAATCTCTTTTATAATTAAAATTTTGATAATTATCATTTTTACTTTTAAATAAATGAATAAATTTATCTGATTCTAATCCTTCTAAATTTTTATAATTAACATTATTATTATATGAATTACAATTATCATTAATATGATAAATATCTTCTTCAACAAGTAAATTATCATTATTAAAGGCATCAATTAAATCATTTGCAATAACACTTAATTCATCAGAAGATTTATCATTCTTATTTTCTAAATTAATGTTCTTATATTTATTTAAATATTCATAATAATATGAAGCAGAATTATTTTGATAATTTATTGGTTTATAATTATTAATAAGATAATTATTTGTATATGGATTAACTGAATACTGTTTTAAAGTATTTTTCGCTCTATTATTTATTATATATTTATCTAAATCACTTGAATTATAATTTTCACTTAAAATATTATATGGTTCATTATTTGAATTTATTGAATATGAATTTTTTGAATTAAGTGAAGAATTTGATATTGAATTTGGAACTGGGTAATTTTTATAATAGTTATTTATATTATTATTATTTATATTATTATTATTTATATTATTATTAATTATATTTTCATCTTTTAGATTATAATTTTCTTTATTTTTATAATATTGATAATTTTTATTTTCTTTTGAGAGAAAATCTTTTAATTGAGTAATTTTATTTTTTAATAAATCAAAACTTATTTTCATATCCATTATTTCTTTACTTGTTATCTCATTTGGTTCATAATGATATTTTAAATTATTTTTTTCATATATATTTTCAGCAGAATTATTTTTATAAAAAAATCTATCACTTTTATTTCTTCCATAATCACTTATATTACTGTTAAAATTTGAATAATAATATTTATTCTGATTTTCAAATTTTAAGTTTTGATTAAATGTGCTTTTAATACTAGTAATTGGATAATTAAAATAATTTTGAGGATAATTATAATAAGGTAATCTATGAGATAAATCATGGTTATTAATATTTATAGATGAAGATGAAAGTCTCATTTTTGTGTGTTTATTTTATGAAATAAATTTTTATTAAATTAACAAATTAATTGAATATAATAAAAAAAAATAACTTAAAAAAAATGGAATCCACAGTTTCAAAAAATACAGAATTTTTATCATCAACAGATAAAGATATAGATGAATATTTAATGCGTGATTCACCAGTAAATTTCAGAGAGGGATTATATCCAACAAAGGAGAAAGACATAGTATGTGACAGTGAAGATTTAAAACAAAAATTATTAGGAATAGAAGAAAAATATATAAAAAAAAAAAATGGGGAATTAAATGATGAAGGAAAAATATATGTTTGGGATAAACATGGAATAATTATTCCAGAACATTATTTTACTGATCCAAATAAAGACCCTTCAAATAAGAATCCAAATGGAGAAATTGAACAAAATTTAATTGTTGGATATGATAAATTTGGTAATCCTTTATTTTCAAATAAAACTTTAATTGGTTATGATAGAAGAGGTTTACCTATTTATGCTGATAAAATAATTGTTGATTATGATAAAAAAGGAAATCCAATTTTTGCTTCTACTAAAAAAGGAAAGTATGCTAATTTAATTATGCCTAATAGTAAAACTCCTCATACTACTTATCAAGATACTTTCACTGATCCTAATCATAGACTTAAAGCAAAAATTAAGAAATAAAAATTTTTTTTAAATTAATTTTTTGTGAAATTTTAAATCATTAATTAATAATAATAAAGAAAAAAAAATTTTATTAAAAATTAGAAAAAAGTTTATTTAGAATTATTCCATGAATTTTTCATAGGAATTCCATTAGAATCTTTATAAAAATTAATAGCAATTAAAATACCATCAATAGCTTGCCAAAGAACATAAATTAATCCCATAAAATTGATAAAATAGAGAAAATTTTTATTTTTAATTTGATTATATTGTAAACAAGGAGAAATTGCAGTTAAAATAAAAGTGATAAATGCAAAAGTGAATTTAAAAAATCCTAAAGTATAATTTCCTAAATAAAAATGACCAGCTCCTAAACCTAATAAAAATTCTAAAATAAAAACTTTAGATTGATTTGTTTGTTGATAATTACATTGATAATTTCCTTCCATTTCTTTTATTGTTGTATAATCTCCTAAACATACACATTTATTATCTCTTGTACATATTCCTCTTGATTTTGGACAATTTATTTTGTTACATATTAAAAAATTTTTTGGATTGTGAATACGAGATTTTGTTATTGGAGAATATATTAAAAGAAGATAAACAATTATTAGATTTTTTTTCATTTTGTTTTTTTTTCAATTTATTTATTTTTTTTTAAATTTTTTTTATTTATTTTTTTTATATTATTTCACATTTAATGGAAAACTTCATTGTTGTTTATATTGATAATGTTAATAATGGGGAAATAAGAGTTAAAATCAAGGAAGATAATAATAATTATATTAAAATTCAACCACTTGATTTTGAAAAGGAATGCCATTTTGATTTTGATAATTATTATATTGATTTATTTCAAAATATTGAATCAATCAAAATTAACGACTCAAATATTTCATTTCAGGAAAAATTTTTTCCTTTTGAAAATTTAAAAGAATTATATATTAAAAAATCAAATTTAAATAATATTCCTATTAAATTTGTTGAAAGAATAAAAATTAAAGGAGATATGAATAATATAGAAAATAATTTAAATTCATTAGAACAATTTATTGGTGAAGGAAAAATAGAAAAATTAAATGAAATTTATCTTTCTTTTATTTTAAATAATAATAAAAATTTTGATGTTTTTTCTTATTTTATTAAATTTCCAAAATGTTTTGAAAAAGTTTCTTCAATAAAAATATCAATTAAAGGTAATTTTACTTTAAAAGATCCAGAAGAAAAAATTATTGAAATTATTCAATCAAAAATTAAAAGTTTTATAATAAAATCTTTTTCTGAAGTAGAAATTTTTGATTCTTTTATTAATTTAATTGAAGGATTTTCAAAATTAGAAATATTATATTTAAATTCTAATAATAGAAATAATAATTTATTAAAGTTATCTCCTTATTTAGAAAATTCAGAAGATATAGAAATTAATTTTAATAATTATTCAATTGAAAAATTAAGAAAAGTTGATTTACCTTTATTTCAATTTAATTTAAAGAAAAAAGAAATTATGTTATATGGTGAAGCAAATATTGAATTTTATAATGAAAATAATTTTAATTTTATTTCTCAAATTATTAAATTAAATAAAGGGGAATTTAAATCTGTTTATTTATGTAATTTTGATTTAGAAAATATAAATTATTTATCAAAATTAATAGAAGAATTTGAATCAATTAAAAAATTATATTTAGAGAACTTAAATATAAATGAAATATTTGTTAAAACATTAAGAACAAAAAAATTATTTAATTGTTCTAAATTAGAATTAAATAATTTAATATATGTTTCTAATACAGCTAAAAATGATTTTTTATTTTATATAAATAGATATAAAGGAATAGAAAAATCTTCATTAAAATCCTTAGATTATATATATGAATTTTCAAAATTTTTACAAAATTCAAATAACATTAATTTAGAAGAAATATATGAAATGAATTATTATGATTTAAAAAAAATTACAGATAGATGTGAAAATTTAATAGGATTAAATTTATCTCAATTAGATATTGATGATGATAATTTATGTGAAATAGTTAAATATATATTATTTAAAAATAGAAAATCACTTAAAAAATTAAAAATTAATTCTGATAATGATTTCTTGTTTATTTATGAATATTTAAATAATTTAAATGATGATGAAGTTTTTCATTGTTTGGAAACTTTAGATTTAAATTTTGATACTGATGAATTTAATGAAGAATTAAAAAGTAAATTTTTAAAAGAAAAATATTTTCTTTTCCCAAATATAACTAAAATTAATTTAAGAACTTATAATCTTGATACAAATGATAAAAAAGAAATTTATTTAAAATACCCGAAATTAATAGATTTAAACTAATAATACTAATTTAATTATTATATTTATATTTTTTAGAATTAAATTTATAAAAAATTTATTGAATAATTTTTTTCCCATAAGGAATTGGAGGGGGAATTTTTAATTTAATTCTTTTTCTTTCTCCAAATTTTTCAATAGTTAATTGATTATGAAATTTACTTTCAGAATTATTTCTTTTGAAAATTTTAGGATATTCTTGTTCAAGAATTTTATCAAAAATTAAAGGATCAATAATTCTTCTTTCATTATAATTTTCTTTTTTTTCTTCTGATAATTTTCTTTTTTTAGTTACTTTAGATAAAATATTATAGTAAGCATTTGAACTTTTTTCTTCTTTTAATTCTTGAGTAATATCCTGATTATTAATATATTTTTTTTCTAAAGTATTTGCTTTTGGAATTCCATTTATAAACAAAGAAACAATTGAACTTTTATTTTGTATAGAATTTTTTTTATTTATTTTTATTATATTTAATTTTTGAACATTTTTAAACATTCCATTTGAATTTGTCAATGTTTTATATTTTTCTCTTTCTGTTCTTTTTACTGTATCTGCACTAAATAATCTTTTTTGATGTAATTTAAGTTTATCAAAAAAAATAATTTGATTTTTTTCAATTTTATTTTCTGGTCTTTTTCTTATTTTTTCATTACTGTAATTTTTATCATTAAAAGTTTCAAATCTTTTTTGAATTAAATTCTTTTTTATTTCTCTTAATCTTTCAACAATAATTTTTTCTTTTTTTTTAATTATTTGTTTGACTTTATTTTCTTTTTTTTCAGAAGCAAATAAATCAAATAAAATTTTTTTATCAATAGCATAAATTTCTCCTTTTTGACTAATGCATTTTCCACTTAAATAAAATATTTCATCAACAACAAATTCATCAAGTCCTATAACTTCTTTTTGAGAAATAACAAATAATCTAAATTTTTTTTTTTTTCCAAAATAAAAGTTATTAAATTGTTCACTTTTTTTAGTTTTATTAATTTCTTCAATTTCATCTTCTTTTGTTTCACCTCCTTTTTTATTAATAATATAATTTAATTCTTTAAAACTAGAAAAAAGATTAACTTCAATTTCTCCTTCTTTAACAAAATAAATATCATTTCTAATTTCTCCTTCTTTAAAAAGTATATCACCTCTTTTTAAATCAATATGTTTGAAAAAATTAAAATATTTATTATCAAAAGTTTCACTTTCAATTCCATGTAAAACATTGATGGAAAGTAAGAAACAAATGTTCATTTTTCTAATTTTTTCTTGAGCATCTTTAATACAACTTTTATAAACATTAATATTTAATGTTCCACAATAACATCTTTCAAGAGAAATAATTGAAGCTGTTCTTCTTTTAATATCATCACTTAAAGCAATATCTCCAAAAGTTTGTCCTTGAGTTATATTTGTTACATAATAATAAGACCATAATATTATATTTTGCTTTTTATATTCTTTTTCTTTTTCTCCTATATTTGATAATTTTTTATTAGTATTTTCATTTTCTGAATAAGGTTCTAATCTTGATATATATTCTTTTATTGTTAATATTTCTTTCTCTTGGAATGTATAATATAATTCAATTTCTGTTTCTAATTTCATTTTTAATTCAAAAATTTCTGCATTCATAAAAATATGATTATTTGATGATATTGTTCTTAAAATTAAATCATATTCTTTTAATTGGAATAAATGATTTAAATGAGATAAATATTCTTCTATATCCATTTTTCCTTTTATTTCCTTTGGAATTAATATTCCTACACTTCCTTGAAAAATTAAATAAAATTTATCTCCTATTTCTCCTAATCTACATATTAAAGTATTTTTTTCTATTGCTTCACATCTTAAATAAACTGCTATTTTATTTAATAATTCTGAAGTATCATATAAATATTTTTTTTGATATATTGTTTTCATTAAATTTGGAAATGTCATTAAATAATGTTCTATTAATAAAATATCATCTTGATTTCTAAATGATTTTGAAAAAGAATGAAGTAGTAATTTTAACATTCTATCATCATAAATAAAAGGAATTTGATTTAAAGTTTGTCCTTCTTTCATTTTATTTCTTATGTCTGTTGAATATAAATGTATTTTTAAATCTAAAGGACTTTTTCCTTGGTTTGCCATTGATGAAAAAGAAAATGTTCTTCCTTTTGTATAATCTGATATATTTGTAAATTTAGTTCTTCTTTTTTCAACATTATTTATTAACATTTCTTTTTTTATTTTTGAATTTTATTTTTTTTCTTTATTTTTATGGAAGAGAAAAGTGTACAATTTAATTTCTTTAAATGTTATTTATGTGACAATTATCCTTTTTTTGGAATCAATTACAGTAAATTTTTTCCTGAAATTGAACAAATTTGTGAAAAAGGACATTTTTTAAGAATTAAATTAGAAGATTGTTCTTTTGATTTAAATCAAAATATTAATGTCAAAGAAAAAATGAATTTAAAGTATTTAAATAAAGAACAAAAAGATTCTATTTTAAATAATATGAAAATTTGTGAGAATAAATTAAATAATATTAAATTAATGTTTCGTACAATTAAAGAGTTATTATTAAAGGAAATTGAAGTGATTGAACAAAAATTTAAAAAATATTATAAAGAAAATATACAAGAAATTTGTTTTATGAAGTATTTATATACATTATATGAGAAAGAAGAAAAGAATCAATCACTTAATATCAATTTTATTGACAGTTTTAAATCAATATTCAATTTTAATATAGAATCTTTTGAAATTCATGAAACAGAAAGTATATATAAAAAAGCAGAAAAATTGATTAATTATTTAAGTGTCACAGATAATTATCTTTTAAAAGAATCAAATTTAAATGAAAAATATAAACAATTTTATATGATTCAAAACACTAATTTAGTAAATAAAAAGAAGTATGAAAAAGATATTTCAATGTTTAAAGAAAAAAAAGAAATAAACACAGATACATTAGTTTTAAATATTCTTCAATTAAAGACAATTAATTATATAGTTGCTTCTCTTGCTAATAATAATATATATGTTTATGATTCAAATTTAACTTTAAAATATATTATTGATTCAGATTCATCTGTAGGTATAATATATGATATGATTGAATTAAGAAATGGAAAACTATTAACATCATCAAATCATAAATATTTAAGAATTTTTAATATAAAAGAAAATGAATATGAAATTTTTCAATTATTAAATACAAATGAAGGAATGAATTTAAAGGTTATTGAATTTCAAAATGGAAAGATTATGAGTTGTTCATATAATAATGTTATAATTTTTGGTAAACAATTGAATTATTATTTTGTGGAAACAAAAATTCAAATAAAATCAACTTCAATTTATGATATTAATAAAAATGAATTTTTAATAAATTGTTTATATGATGATATAATAATCTTTTTCAACAAAAATACTTATGAAATTATTTCAAAACTTCATTTTTTATTATGTTCAAATCATATTTATTCAATGGTTGTAATAAATAATTTTTTATTTATTTCAGGAAATGGAATTTACATTATTAATATAAATAATCATCAATTAATTGAAAAGATTGACTATATAAAAAAGAAAAGATCAAAACAACCTTTAAATCCCTTAATTTTATTAAATAATAATCATATTTTAAGTTTTAAAAATGAAAATTATGATATTTATGGAAAAGAATGGAAATTAGAAGGTAATAACCTTTTATTAATATCAGAAAAATATATGGGAAAATTTGAAAGCATTAATTCTATTATACAATTAGAAAATAATAATATCATATATTCAAATAATGCATTTTTTGGAATGAAATTATTAGAATAAAAATATAACTATAATTGAAATTATATACTAATAATTTAAAATATTTTAATTTTTATAAAAAAAGATATAAAAAAAAGTAAATTTAAAAACCATAATTTTTATTAAATAATTAAAAATCAACAATTTTTAAATTATATAAGCATTATTCTCCTTTTTCTAATAATAGAGTTTTAGTGGGTTGATCGGCGATTTCCTTATCACCATAATATTGAATAGCCCCAGGGAAAGCAAACATTTGATCTCCTCTTGACCATTTTTCTCTATGATCGGCAAAAAACTCAAATGGTGGTGATTTTAAATCAACAAGAGCCTTTTGAATAACAGGTATGGTATTTCCTCCCCTTTTTTCCATATTCATCATACTAGTTAAAGGGAAACCACCTGCTTTCCATTCTTCAGCATTAGCATTTAAATTAGATACAATTGCCATTTGTCCTGTTTTTTTTAATGCTGAAAGAATCATTGCTGTTCTTCCTAATGCATAACAATAAGTTGCATCAAAATTACTTGGAAATCCACATCTTCCTTCATATCCAAAGAAATGATGTACTGGATTAAATTCTGCTTTACTCTTTCTTTGGGATAGTAATATATTTACTATATCTGATAATAATTTTTCTGTCTCAATTGCTGAAAGATTTATATTACCTTCTGGATCCCTGTCTAAAAGTAGTTGACTGGCTATATTTTCAGGAAGAGTTTGAAAAGTTTGTCCTGCTTTCATAGAAATGTTGGAAAGGACAAATTCCATTTTGGCATTCCAGCCTTTTTGTTTTGAATATTGTTCCTTTTTTTTTTCAAGTAACTCATTTATTTCTTGAATTAAATCTCTTATTTCAGGAATAAATTCAAGTAAACCTTCTGGAACAAGTACTACTCCAAAATTAAATCCTCTTTTTGCCCTTAATTCTACTAAATCAGCAATTTGACCAGCTACTTGAGTAAGAGTGAATTTTTTTTCTTTAATTTCTTCTGTAAGAAGTGTCCAAGTAGGTTGTGTTCTTAAAGCAACTTCTAAAGCAACATGAGATGCAGATCTACCCATAATTTTAACGAAATGCCAATATTTTCTAGAAGAAACAGCATCTCTTTGAATATTTCCAACTAATTCAGCATATGTTTTAGTAGCTGTATCAAAACCAAAAGAAGTTTCAATATATTCATTTTTTAAATCTCCATCAATAGTTTTAGGAACACCAACAAAAGTAACATCACTACCTTTACTTTTAAAAAATTCAGCTAATAATGCAGCATTAGTATTAGAATCATCACCTCCAACAACAACAACAGCATCTATATGAAGTTCATTTATAACATTAAAAGCTTTATCCATTTGAGAAGGAGTTTCAATTTTAGTTCTTCCAGAACCTAACATATCAGATCCTCCAGTGTTTCTATACTTATTCATTAATTCATCATCAATTTGAATATAATCATTATCAAGAATTCCTTGTGCTCCTCCTTTAAAACCAATAAGAACATTTTCCTTATTTGCTTCCTTTAAAGCATCATATAACCCAGCAATAACATTATGACCACCAGGAGCATTACCACCACTTAAAATTACACCAACTCTTAATTTTCTGTGAATATCTGGATCATTTCCTTCGGTAATTTCCGATATTGGTTGACCATATATATTTCCGAAAAGTTTCTTCAATTCCTTCTGATCTGATAATGGGTCTGTTCTGGGACCATTTTCAATTTTAATTTTGTCTAAATCTTTTATTATGTTTGGAATTATCGGTTTATAGTTTAAACGATCTTGGAATAAGGGAGTCAAGTTCTCTAAAAAATTTTGGGCTTGTTTTAGGGCACGAAGTTGTTTCATTTCTTGGAAACGAGTTAGATGAGTGTTTATGTTTGAAATTAAAACTAGAAATATTAGGAAAATGGTTTTTTTCATTGTTTTGATTTTTTTATTTATTTTTATTTTTTTAATTTGAATATTTATGATTTTTTAAGATGGATATATACTGTTGTATCATCATATTTATATTATTTATATTATTTATTTTTAATTACTTTTTTCATATATTAAAGAAATATTAATAATTTTATGGAAGAACGATTTATATATTTTTTAATTTATTTTATTTCTAAATTGGGAACGATTAAAAAAATTATATTTTAATAAATATATTGACAATAATATTCTATCTTAACCCAAATATTAGTGAATAAATTTAAAAATATTGTCATATATTAATTAATAATAATATCAATAAATATATTCAACAAAGAAAAATAAAATTTAAAAGTTTATGTATCATTATATTAGATTGATTATTAAAAAATAATTGTTGCTCGAAATTAAAATAAATAACAAAAAAAGTTACAAAGAGCTAAATTTGAAATATGAAAATTAAATAAATTAATAACCAAAAAAAAATAAACTCACATAATAATTTACCCTAAATGTTCAAGAGTAAGAGTGACAGGAGGTTGGTCACAAATAGATTTAGGACCATAATATTGAAGGGCTCCAGGGAAAGAAAACATTTTATCAACTCTTGCCCAAAAATCTCTTTTTTTTTCATAATATTTAAAAGGAGTACCATTTAAATCAACAAAAGATCTTTGAATAACAGGTATGGTATTTCCTCCCCTTTTTTCCATATTCATCATACTAGTTAAAGGCAATCCACCTGCTTTCCATTCTTCAGCATTAGCATTTAAATTAGATACAATTGCCATTTGTCCTGTTTTTTTTAATGCTGAAAGAATCATTGCTGTTCTTCCTAATGCATAACAATAAGTTGCATCAAAATTACTTGGAAATCCACATCTTCCTTCATATCCAAAGAAATGATGTACTGGATTAAATTCTGCTTTACTCTTTCTTTGGGATAGTAATATATTTACTATATCTGATAATAATTTTTCTGTCTCAATTGCTGAAAGATTTATATTACCTTCTGGATCCCTGTCTAAAAGTAGTTGACTGGCTATATTTTCAGGAAGAGTTTGAAAAGTTTGTCCTGCTTTCATAGAAATGTTGGAAAGGACAAATTCCATTTTGGCATTCCAGCCTTTTTGTTTTGAATATTGTTCCTTTTTTTTTTCAAGTAACTCATTTATTTCTTGAATTAAATCTCTTATTTCAGGAATAAATTCAAGTAAACCTTCTGGAACAAGTACTACTCCAAAATTAAATCCTCTTTTTGCCCTTAATTCTACTAAATCAGCAATTTGACCAGCTACTTGAGTAAGAGTGAATTTTTTTTCTTTAATTTCTTCTGTAAGAAGTGTCCAAGTAGGTTGTGTTCTTAAAGCAACTTCTAAAGCAACATGAGATGCAGATCTACCCATAATTTTAACGAAATGCCAATATTTTCTAGAAGAAACAGCATCTCTTTGAATATTTCCAACTAATTCAGCATATGTTTTAGTAGCTGTATCAAAACCAAAAGAAGTTTCAATATATTCATTTTTTAAATCTCCATCAATAGTTTTAGGAACACCAACAAAAGTAACATCACTACCTTTACTTTTAAAAAATTCAGCTAATAATGCAGCATTAGTATTAGAATCATCACCTCCAACAACAACAACAGCATCTATATGAAGTTCATTTATAACATTAAAAGCTTTATCCATTTGAGAAGGAGTTTCAATTTTAGTTCTTCCAGAACCTAACATATCAGATCCTCCAGTGTTTCTATACTTATTCATTAATTCATCATCAATTTGAATATAATCATTATCAAGAATTCCTTGTGCTCCTCCTTTAAAACCAATAAGAACATTTTCCTTATTTGCTTCCTTTAAAGCATCATATAACCCAGCAATAACATTATGACCACCAGGAGCATTGGCACCACTTAAAATTATACCAACTCTTAATTTTCTGTGAATATCTCCATTTGAACCTTCACTAATGACTGACATTGGTTGACCATATATATTTTTAAATTTTTCTTGAATTTCTTTTTGAAATGATGGAGGTTCTACTTTTTCCCCGTCAGTTATTTGTATTTTATTTAAATCTTTTAATAAATTTGGAATTGTTGGTTTAAATTTTAATCGTTCTTCATAGAAAGAATAATCTAAGTAATCTTCTGCTTCTTTTAAATCTCTCAATTCTTTATCATTTTCAAAAAGGGTTTTGATTGTTTGAATATCTGAAACTAAGAGAAGGAATATTAAGAAAAGTGATTTATTCATTTTTTTTATTTTTATATTCGATTAATTAAATTGATATTTATAATTTGGATGTTATATAGAGAATTAAGATATCCAGTATTAATTTTATATTATATTTTAATTTTTTTTATCATCATTTTTTTTATTTATAATGAGAATTTTTAATATTCATAACTTCATTTTTTTTTACTTTGTTTTAAATATTAAAAAAAAGAATACTTAGAGTGAGAGATAATTTATAAAAAAATGTTTGAATTATCTAAGATGATATATATTTATAATTATTTATTATAATATAATTTTGAAAATATTATTCCTTAAATAATTCTTTTCCAATTCAAAGAAAAAAATTATATAGTGAGCAAAAATTTTTGTGAATTAAGATTCAAAAAATTAATAACTTTGTGATAATTTAATTTACGAAAAAATTTTGAAAAATTGTTTCTTTATTTTAGAATTTTTTTTTTAAATTAATAATAAAACTAAAAATAATGTTAGAGATTATGATTTTGAAAACATTAAAAATTATTCAGATTTTAAAGAAAAAAGAAAAATTAAAAATTGTAATTAGATAAATTAAAGGTTATTTAAAGTAATAATTAAGTGATTAACATTTCTTTTTATAGTTATAAATTAATGTTTTATTATATTTTAGATTTTTATATAAATGTTCCTAAAAAAAATAAAAAAATCCAAGAAATTTTTAAATAAAAAATAATAAAAAATTCATTAAACTTATCCAAAAAACCCAAAAGAAGAAAAAAATAAAAAGAGAACCTAATTTTACTTCTTTCTCCATTTTTTACTTCCTCCACTACTAGAACTAACACTAGGACTTAACTGAATATTTTTATACTTTTTAACATTTTGAACTTTTTGATTAATTTTTCAGCATTATAATTATTCCTCATATAATCGACAAATTCAGGAAAGCTTAATTTAGCATTAACACCTCCTTTCTCACTCATTAACCCATTAATAGTTTTCAAACCTTCTTTTTCATCTAATTCCTGAATAATTCTTTTTAAATAAAGAGAACTCATAGTATCATTAGTATGATCATCAACAAATAATTCGAAAATAACTCTTAAACCATCATCACTTTCTTTATCTCGGCAAGCATTAACAACATGATTTGCAAAAAGTGAAAAATCAACAGTGTCATTTTCAGGAACATCTAATTCAACCATAATATCATATAATTCAGGATTTTTTTTGTCAAAACCTAAACTTTCCATTGTATCAACAATATCTCTAGGGCAAATTTCACCTTGTTTTTCAAAATCAAATAAATCAAAAGCATGTTTCAATTCTGTTAAATCACCTTCAGGAAGTGGAATTGCTTTTCTTTTCTTGGCTTCTGCTTGAGCTAAAATAACAACGACAAAATTTTCATCATCTTTATTTAAGTGTCCAATTCCAATTTGAGTATATCTTGGATTTGTTAAGAAAATTCTTCCAATTTTAAATTTATCTAATTTATTCAATAAAATCTGATTTATTATGGTAGCTGGTTCATCAGCTGAATTTGCTATTAAAGCACAATTTTGACTTATGTAAGAATCAGGAATTAATCCTCTTAAATTTTCTCCTGAAACATATGAATTGTATGAATCTTCATCACGAGAAAATACTTCTACTTGCTTTTCTGCTGCTTTTGATAATACTTCATTTAGTTTTAATGGGGGCATTGGCTTTATGTCGTTTAATGAGGAAATGAAGGCATCTATTTCTAAAAGGAAAGGATCACGTGCACGAAGACGTGATAATCCTAAACGGAAAGTTTGTACACGTTGTTCTATTGATTTGGGGTTTGTACGAAATTTATTCGCTTCTATTAAGAGTTCATCTTTGAAAGACATTTTTTTTATATGATTTTTTTTTTTCAGCTTTTAGATTTTATTTTTTTTATTTTGTTATTTTTATTTAGGGTTATAATTATTTGTTTTTATTATTTTTTTAATTCTTTAATTTTATGAATTAAGGAATTTGAATTATTTATTTAAAGATATTTAAAATTAACCAAAATAATATTCATAATATTAAATATTTTAATATTAATCAATATAAAATTATTTCTATTATTTTCTTTTAGACCGAATCAACATTTTTTTTTGATTCTTTTTTACTATTGTATATTAAAGAGGAATCTCTTTAAAGCCTATTAAGGTTATATTATTTTGATATTTTGGAGAATGTTAGATTCATATTTATTTATATATCAATAATTGTATTTATTTTTTTCCTTATGTAGCATTTATTTTTACTAAATAATTAATTATCTATAGTAATTGAAATATGAGAAAATGAATTCACAAAAAAAAACGATAACAAACCCTAAAAGAGAAATATAGAAGATAGAAAAAAATAGAATGTATAATAGATAGAAGATTTATCAACAAATAGTTTAAAAAAAGTAGAGAAATATGACAATTTTATAGAGCAATAAGAAATGAGATTAGAAAAAAAATGAAAAATAAAAACCAAAGAAATAAAAAAATATTAAGAAAAATTTTAATTTATAAACACTTATTTATCTCTCTTTATTTATATTATTTTTAATTCATGTGATTATTATATATTATTATATTTTTTAAATATTTGCAAATTAAATAACTTATATAACATTTATAAATCCTTTTGTATATATATTTTTTTTATTTATATATGTAAAAAAATATAATCTAAACAATAGAATTACTCAAAGTAAAATAACAACAAAAATTGTTTCCAATTTTTTTAATATATTTCATATTAGGATCTAATAAACTTTTTCTTTTTTTTCCAGGAAATTTTTTTTCATCATCTACAATCATTAAAAATTAAGATTTGATTTTAAAATAATTTCTTTTCTTTTGAAGATAATTTAAATTTCACTGATTGTATTAATTTTCAATTAAATTTTTAAATATTATAGTAAAGAATGAGGTTTATTATTAGAAACAGATATATAATAAAAATATTTATTTATATTCCTCATGAGAAAATTCATGCTTGTTGATAAATATGTGAATTAATTATGTATATTAAATTCCAAATTTTTTAACTCAATTATATTTTTAATAATTAATAATTCCCTTATAATATTATTAAGATAATTTTTAAATGATTAATTTTTGATATGCCAATAAATTTAAAAAAAAATTAAAAATCCAAAATTAAAAAACCCTTTAATCTTTCTTATTAGCAAGTGCAACTTTTCTTCCTTTTAACCAATTAACAGGATCATCGATTTTTTCTAATAAATTAGCATCCATTTCTCCATTACACATAGGGCATCTAACTTCATTAACAAGTAATTCTTTCATTTCAGAAATATTACAAGGGAAATGGCAATTAGGACATTGACTTAAATCACTAATAACAACATGTTTTCCACTTCCAATACAAAAAGGAATAACATTATAACAGCTTTTACATTCTAAATTATATTCAGGTACATCTTTCTTACAAAAAGGACAAGGTGTATTCATT
>JAJJLU010003508.1:0-65852 GCA_023807065.1 Isotricha intestinalis
ACATGATAGAGTGTAATTATGTTTATAATTATTTTTAATAATGAAATTCCCACTCATTATACTTTTAATGATAGTGAATTTAAAGAAAACGGTAATAACATTATCTTTTTTATTAAAAAAGCAAATATTATTTATTATCTTCTCTTTCTCTTATTTATTAAAGAAATAAAAAAAGTTTAAAATTAATCCTTTTATTTATTTATATGAATAAATAAAAAAACGAATGATTATTATCACTCTTCTATAAATTATTATACTCCACCAGATGAAACTTTTAATATTTTTTAAATTCTTGGTTTATTTTTTAAAATAGATCAACATAAAGTTTTATATAATCATGAAAAGCAAAAAATGAAAAAAAGAATAGGAAAAAATATCACAAAATATATAATAAATAAATAAAAAAAGTTTAATATAATCAAATTTAAATAGATAACGATTAAATTAAATATAAGTATATTAAAAAGATAAAAAATAGTATTAATAAAATATTTTTCAATCTATTTTAAAGAGATATTAATAGGAATTCTAAATATTTTATATGTCTGGAATTAACAGAAAGAATTTGTACAACCATGGGAAATTGAATTATTTATATATACTTCAAATATTGATGATTTATAATAAGTAAAAAAGAAATAATTAATTAAATAAATAATTTTTAATAATTTGTTGTCTATGAAAAGTTTTTAAATAAAAAAAATTATATTTAAATAACACTAAATCAGATTAAACTTACAAAAAAATTCAAATTTTAACTTTAGTTCCAAGTGGATACAATAATATTTTCGAATTGTTTATCATTGTCATAAACAAAAGCAACATATTCATAAAAATTAGCAAATAATTCAAAATCAATAAAATTATTATTTTGATTATTTAATAATTCTAAATTTAATTCAAAACAATCAATAAATTCTAACATTTTTTCATCTGAACTAATTTTTCCATTTAAAACTTCAGGATGATTATCTGAATTATATGAAACTTTAATATATTCTAAAGGAACTTTTTCATTATTATTTATATCTAATATTTCATAGGCTCTAGTTACTAATTCAAGTTTATTTGGAGATAATTCTTTTTTAAATTCTCGTATAAATTGATTATCATCTAAATATCCATTATTATCAAATTGAATGAATATTTTTCTTATATCATTATTATTTAAAATAATTCTTTGTGTAGTTAAAGCTTCTAAAAATTTATCATAAGTTATTTTATTATCTTTAGATTTTGATATTAATTCTTTTTGAAGATATAATAAACCTCTTACTCCTCTTTTAATTAATATATTTTTAAGTTTTTCTATTGAATCATTATTATTAAAATTCTTAATATAATCTTCTTTATTTTTAACTAAATTATTATTATAATCATTATTATTAATTTTATCATATTCATTATATTCACTTTTATTTTCTTTTTTTTCTTTGATACTATCTTTTAATTTAGGTACATCAGTATTTTTTTCAATAATATTACATTCTTTAATATTATCAGAAGATTTTGGTTTATTAAATAATCTTGGACTCCATTCTTGTTGTAACATATTAATAAAAGTTTTATCATCTTCAATAATTATAGAAATAAATCTATAAAATTCAAAAAATTCTTGAGGTAAAAATTTTTCAACTCCAAAAAATTTATATGAACCATGATATAATTCTAAACAATCATAAAAATCAAGTCTATTTAAAGGTTCATCAGGATTAAAATAATTATTCGTTGCATTATATAAATATTTTACAAACGAAATATCTATTGATTTGATATTCTCTTTTGCTCTTTTTTTTATTGATTCATATGCATCTAAAATTGCAAATTCCCTTTTTTGATTTGTTGAAAAAGCAGATAATGATTTTAATAATTTTTCATAATTTATTACATTTTTACCTTCTATATCTCCATATCTTTTAAATAAAATTTCTATTGATGATTCATCTAAATAAAAAGAAAATGATTTTAATATTTTTATAAAATCATATTTTGAAATATATTTGGTTAATTCTTTATCATAAAATCTAAAATTTACAATAAAATGAAATAATGTTTTTCTTCCATATCTCCATAAATGTTTTCTTAAATTTAATAATGAATCTTCAACTGAATTTTCTGAATATATTATTTGCTTTTTTTTTGGAGTTTCTTTTTTAGCTTTTTCGTTCAATATGTCTTTGTTAAAAATTTTTTTAAAATTTAATAATAAATCATCTAATTGATTATCATTATTTATCCCATAACCAAAATATAAAATAAATTGTTTTATATCATTAATATTTATTTCATTATTTTCATTTATTTTATTAATATTTTTATAGAGATCAAGAATAGACTCTATTTCCCAATTTAAATATTGATCTAAGTATGTATTTCTATAAATATCTTTTAAGTTTTCAAAATTTATTATTTTTTGTTTATTATTGGTTAAAGCATTATATAATTTAAATGATAAATTATCCTTATTTGAATTCCAATATTTATCTAATAAATTTTCTATGAGATTTTGATAATTTATCATTCCATTATTAAATAATGAATTTGATGTATATAAAGTTTGAATTTCATTTAATGACATTCCTAAATTTAATCCATTAATTACTCTCATAAAATCATCAATATTTAATTTTTTAATATAATTAATATCAAAAATTTGTAGTGATTTGATTAAATTGAATAAAATTTTGCATTTTCCTTTTTTAACTAATATATTGTCTATTATATCTATAAAATTTTCTTCAGGAGATTGATAAAAATTCATATTCTTTTGCTTAAATATATTATTTGCTAATTGCTTATAATTAATGAGTCCTCTATTATATTTATCAAAATATTTAAATACAGTTTCTAAGTCTTCAAATTTTGAAAGAATAATTCCAATTCTTTCATTACTTTTAATAAAATTTTTTAAATTACATTCACCCAAATCATCTAAATCATAATACTTAAAATATTCTATAAATAATTGCTCTTCAGTTTTTCCTTCAATCTTTTTTTGAGCAATTTTTCTATGAACCTCATCAATATAACTATAAATTATTTATAAAAATATGATACTTCTTTATAATAGTATTTTCCATCTTATAATATTACTATATTAATAAAACCAATATTAATATGTATTTAATTTAATTAATGATTAATTAATATATTTATTATTTATAATTAACAATTTTTTTTTTAATAATTTAAAAAACAACGCTTAAAAAAATATCAATTTAATCATTTTATATTAAATATAAACAATTTTCTATTATAATTTAATCACATTTTTTTTTTATTTTCTTTATTAATTCTTTCTTTATCCATTTATTATCCTTTTTTGGATTATATATTTTTTTATAAATTCTTTAACTTTTTTAAGCTCATAATTATGATGTAAATTTAATTAAAATCAATTAATTCTTTTTCAACAATTTCGTTTAGAAAAATGTTTTTTCTTTTTTTTCTATAAAATTCACTTTAAAGATATATTTAATATTTATTTTACATTAATTTTGAATTTTCTTTTTGTAAAGAATTTTTTAATATTTCTTAAATAATAAAGCTCTAACTTTTTTTTTGCCGTTAAATTTTTTATAACATTATTATTTTTTCTACTTTTGAAATTTGTAAAGATAGATTTGACACATTTTTAATTCTATAATAAATTATAATTATAAAAATTTAATGTAAAAATAAAAATTATATTTATTATTACAATGTTAAATAAATTAAGATAAAATTCATTTTGTTTTAAGATATTTATTTATATTTAAAATTTTAATAAATCTTTTTTAATTTACAAAAGAAAAATAGTTTCATTCAAAAATACATAAATAATTATATATCCTTATTATTCATTAGAAGAAATTAAATTATTAAAAGTATCAAATACTAAATTTTTATCTCTATTAATATTATATAATTCCAGAGCTTGAATAATTTTTGTATTTTTATCTCTAAACATATTTTCTAACTGTTCTTTTTGATAAGAATTAAAAGAAGAATGATTTAAAATAATATAAAAACTCTCTTTATGATTTAAAAATAATTCAGAAATTGTTCTTAAAGTCTCAATAAATTCAATGTGATCTTGAGTAACAGCATAAACTTCAAAAGCAGCAATTAAAGCATGATCATCTTGATATATTTTTTGATTTATAATTTCATAAGTTTCTTCATCTAAACAATCTTCTTTATATAAAAGTGATATAATTTCTTTTTGTTTTAATATAATTTTATTATCTTCAGGATCTCGTAAAAAACAATTTAATTCCATTTTTGATCTTTTTATTCCTTCTGGAGTAACTGATAAATTTGGTTTTAATGGAATTATATTTAATATATTTTTATTATTTGATTTTATGTAATTTTCTAATTCTATTTTTGTACATTCTATTGGATTTTTTTTATGAAAGTAATTTGAAAAAATTTTTTGAAGTTTTTCATCTTTTTTATAATTATTTTGAAGAAACATAATCTGATCAAATGTAAATGAAAATTGGTCTTTTAATTCATTAAACACTTCTTCAAGATAATGTTTATCATTTTCAGGTTTTATTTCTCTTATGTTTTTTTTCTCGTTTTTTTTTCTTTTTTTGTTTTTTAAAATTGTATTAATTTCCTTTATATAAATATTAATATCAGAATTTTCTCTATATTTATTTATAATTGAGAATATTTTAGAACTTTTTTTTTCTATCATTTGTTTTATTTTTAAATAGTCATTTTCTGGCATTTTAATTTTTTGAAGATCTTTAATAAAAGATTCAATTATTTCATTTTCTTTTTTCTCCTTTAAATGAATTATAAATTCACAAACTTGTTTAATAAAATCTGAAAAATTTAATTGAATTTCAAATTCATTAAATAAAAATTGAACTTCATTATTATTTTCATCAGATAATTTATGAAAATATTCAAGTTCAGATTTTAATATATTCAAATTACCATTTGATTTAGAATAATTAATGATTTCTTTATCTAAAAAATTATCACATTTTTCATTGATAAAATCAGCCAAATTTACATTATCTATATTATTTTCATAAAATTGTTCAATTGAATTATATTCTTCAGGAAAATATTTTACAATATATTCAAATATAGATTTGTTATTTTTTTTTAATAATTTTTTAATTTTTCTAACTGAAGATTTATTTTGATTATTTTGTCCTGCATTACTTTGACTAAAAGCTTTATATAATTTTGCTTTATTATCATCCATAGAATGTCTTTGTTCTTTATTTAAATATCTATTTTTATTAGAACTTTTAAATCTTTTAACTTTATTTTTATTATTATCTTCACTTTTATTTTGTTCTTCCAAATCGATTTTTCTTGTTGAAAAAAATTGTTCTCCCTTTTCTCCTAATAATAAAGATTTTTTTTTATATCTTGCAACAGCTTTTTTAAAAGCCAATATTAAAGAACTTAAAGTTCCATTATTTAAATAATTTTTAACTGCTTTCATTATTGATTCATTTTCATATTTTAAAGAAATTCTTATTATATCTATATCATCTTCATTAAAATAATCTTTCATTTTTTCATAAATTTTAACTTTACTTTCAAAATCTATTATTTGGGTGTTTATTTTTACTCTTTCTTCTATTTTAGGTTTTATTAAAGGTGCTGTATTTGGAATTTGAGTTATTTGATTTGTTTTATTATTTCCGGTAAATTTAAGAAGAATTGAAATAAAATTTGTGTTATCTAATTTACCTGAAAATTTATTTTTAAATTGTTCAATTAAATCTTTATTTTTTTCTTTAATTAACTTTATTAGCTCTGAATATTGTTCTAGGTTGATTTTATTATTTGATAATAACTGAAATAAATAATTATTAAATATTTCATTTTCATTTTCTTTTAAAGCTTGATAAGAGTTCTTATTAAAAGATTTACTTAAATAAGGTATTTTTTCTTGTGTATTAATATTATTTTTTCTAAAACCATTAATATAATAATTGGCAATATAATTCCCAACATTAGGAGTAGTATTTAAAATTATTCTATTATTAGAATTTTGTGAGAAATCATGTGATTTTTGCGAAAAGGAATCTTTTAACTTTTCTTTACCCAAAATTAATTCATAATAAACATCTTTTTGTTTTAATACATCATCATTTTTCAAAGCTGATGATATTGTATAATAATTATGATTTGAGTCTTTAATTCCTTTAATTTGAGAGGGTGAAACTCCTGCTATTTCTGATATTAAATCTTTTAATTCTTTTTCATCACCTGATAAATTAATATTTATTAATTTTTGATTTGGTAATAATAATTGAATCATCCTGTTATGAAATTCCATATTTTAATATTAATATTTATTTTTTTGAATAAAATTTAAAACCATCAAAAAAAAAATTAAATATGTCAAACAATTTCAAATTACATAATATTAATAATATTAACCTATTCATTGCATATTCCACTGATGAATTCAAAAAAGAAGTAGAAGAAAAAAAAGCTAAGTAAGATATTTATCTTTTATTTTAATAAGAACTGATTTAAGAAAAATAGATAGAAAAAATTCTAAATATACAAAATTATCAATTAAAAAAGAATCATCTTTTGATATAATAATGATTGATAAAAGAACTTATATATGGACTGAAAGGGAAATAAATATAAATATACAACCAATATATAAAAATAGATTAAATTTACAATTATTAATTGATAAACAAACTAATTTTGAATTTATAAATTCAAAAGAAAATGAGTTAATAAATATAAAAAATAATATTAATGGAAATTCAATGATTTATAAAAACAATAATAATGTAAAAAAATCAAATAATCAAAACAAATTTAATCCAAATAATTCTTTTCAAATTGTGAATTATGAATCAATTTCTTTAATTAGTCAAACTTCTTTTATTCAACAAAGTCAAAATTTATTAAATACAATGAATACAGAATTAAATAATTTAAAATCAGAACCTGAATTTAGATTAAAAAGTGGAATAAATAATTCTCCAAATCAAAATAAATTATTTGATTTTTTGCCCAAAATTAGAAGTCATAGTCAAACAAGAGAAAAAGATAATTTAAATGATACTGAAATTAATGCTGATATTATTCGATTAGATAATGAATATGAAAATTTAAAAAATAATTTAAAAGAAATTAATCCGTATGAATATTTATTTTTATATAATTTATAATTGTAGAATTTTAAAATCAAATCCTGCTTTAAGAGAACAATTCTTTATAAATATATCCGAAGGAAAAGAAGAAAAATACCAATTTTATAAAAATTTATATAATTTAGTTAATAATTCAGCATTAAAGAATAAACCTGTTTTTAAATCTAATTTTAATTTTAAAAAAAGTACAATTTCAAGTATAAATAAAAAAAATCTCCCTATGCCAGGGACTTTACATAAGAGATTACTTAAAAATATTCAAGAAAGAAACAATTATAATAATAAATATCTTTATACTAATAATTCAAAATTATTAATAAAATCTATATCAGGAACAAATATTAGAAATGCAAAACCAATTAATTTAGATGGAATATAAATTTAAAAAAATAATTTTCAATAAAATTCAATTATAAAATATATTCTAAAAATCTATAATGTAATTTTTGTAAATTATAAATTTTTACTGTAAAATGTTTTCAAATTTCCAAAATTCAATATTGATTGAATAGTATAAAAAGTAGATAATTTGAATCATTTTATTGGGTTTAAATAATAAAAATAAATGTTTAAATTTATATTTATTAAATATATCAAACTTTTATTCTTTTTAAATCTTAAATTTATAATTTCCAACAATTCTATAAATACTATTATGATGTTCTTGAACTTGTATTTTTATTTGATTATCATTTGATATTATTTTATTAATATTTTCTTGTAATAATTTTACTTTATTTGTATCTTTTAAAATATCTTTTGCTTCAATTCCCAAAAATCCATTTCCTTCATTATCAAAATCACATAAATAAAATACTTTTAAATTATTACTTAAATTATTTTCTCTGCAAATAATTTGCATATTGAAATGAGGAATTGCTAAAACTTTATTTTTACATTTATCACAATAAAAAGAATTATCAATTTTAACATCGACTTCTCCATATTTATAAGAATAATTGCAATTTTTACATAAAATATTTATACTTGATAATATAGGATAATTTGGTAATATTGAAAAGACTTTTAAAACATATGTAAATTTCTTTAAATTTTCTTCTTCTTCTTTTTCATTTATAATCGGAGTCACAATAAAATTTTCTTCATCATTTTCAATTTCAAAATCTTTATTTTTATATTTTTTATTATTAATTTGAAATTTTTCAGCTTTAATATTTGGATTAATTTTCTTTAATTTAGCAATCATATTATTCATGAAAGTTTTATATAAATTCGATTTTTCATTTAGAATTAAAATATTACTATTTGCATTCATAACTAAATTTTCACTATTAAAAACTTTATAAGACCTTAATCTAACCACATCATTAATTTCAACAAAATTAAAATATTTATATGTATGTAATTGACATCCATCAGTTTCATCTTGAATATCAAAAACTAATTGATCTTCTAATTCTATTTTATTCACTATCATAACTAATAAATCATTATCACTTCCCTTTTCATTTCTTTCAATTAAATTCACTTTTTTTAAATATTTAATTTCATTTGATTTAATTAAATAAAATTTCTGTAACGAAGATATTAATTTAGATTCATAATTTTCAAAAGAAAAATTTCTTTTTGAACACATTATAGGTTCATTATTATTATTTCTATAAATACTCCAATATGATTTTTCCATAATTTTTTCATTCATAAAATTCAAATAAACATATCTTTTCTTTTTATTTTGATAAGTTCCAAAAATTACTCTTATTATATCTCCTATATAATGTATGAAAGGAATTTCTTCTTTTTTTTGTGATTTTATAATAAGAGATATATAATTTTTTTCTTGAATTTCAGTAGAAATATCTGAAGTATTATCTATTAATTTTAAAATACATTCATAATGAGGAATAGGAGTTTCTAAATATATTGGAAATGCTGCATCAAATATTATTCCATAAAAATTATATTCTCCATCAAATTTCATATCATCAAATTTTGTGAATTTATATTTTGTTGTTAAAGACATTTTTATACCGCGTTAAATTATTCTTTTGATTTTTAAAAAATGGTTAATATATTATTTTTTTATTATAAAATTTTGTGATTTGTTTGAATTAGATTAATGTTTGCTTAAAAGAATTTATATTGGAAATTATTGCCTTTATCAACAAAAAAAAATTGTATTCAAATAAATGTGTGTTTAAATGGGATTAAATTATTCATCGAAAATAATTCAAATTTTATGATAATGAAGCTATAAAAAATCCATATTTTAAAAGAGTTAAAATAATTTAAAAGCATTATATTTAAGAAATGAGGTTAATAAAGAAATCTTTTAATGAAAATAAAAATTGTGACACAATCATAAATGAGGAGATAGATTTTTCTTCTAATTAATGTTAATAGGGATATTATATGGAAATGTAGATATGATGAAAAAGAGAAAATAATGAATAAAAAGAAGATGAAAATTATAACTTTTAAAAAATACTTTAGGAATGAATAGTAATAATAAGACAACAATTTAAATCCTATAATGAAATTATTGATAAAAATTTATATTATTATAGAAGAAATTACATTTAATTAAAAAAATGAATATAAAAAGCTAATTCCTTTTAACAAGAAGAAAAAAATATGAAACATTCGTAATCCTAATGAAGAATCAATTTTTGGAGACATAAATTATTCTAGAATCCTGAAATTATAAATAATATTAGTAAAAAAGAATTCTTTAATTATGATACAAATTAAGTAATAAATTTATTCTTATTACAGATTTTTTTAAAGATTTTATGATATATTTTCATCTTTTTGAAATATCATAAAAAGTGAATAATATATATTTTACTTAATTATTTTTTATTTAAATTTAAATCTAATTTTTAAATTTTTGTATAAATTAAATATTAATTTTAATTTTTTTCATATTTTTCATTGTTTTTTCTCAACAAATCATTAATAATCAATTCCATAAATAAAGATATCATTTTTCATTAATTATAAAATTACCAATAAAAATAATATTAAAAAAGATAATTATTTTATATTTAATGTCTTTTATAAAACCAAGATTAAATAAATCTTTAGAACATCAAATAGAATTATCAATTGAGAATTATCCATTACATTTAAAGAAAAAATTTAAATTAGCATTAACTCCTCACAAATTTGACAGTGAAATTTTTATACCAAAAAAACTTAAAATAAATAGACCAGAATATTTAAATAAAAATTACTTATTAAATAAACTTATGTCCTTTGAATCAGTATATCAATCAGATTTAGAAAAAAGATTACAATTAAAAAAACAAACAGAGAAATTTTCAAAACAATATGAAAAAATAAATGATGAAAAATATAATCACAAAAAAAATAATTATTTAAAATTAGTAGAAGAACAATATAAACTTGAAGGTTATAATATGAATGATTTAAAATATTCAAAAAATGAAAATATTTTTTCTCCATCAATTATTTTTGATGAAACAGAACCTGAAATGAGATTAACTTTAAGATTAGAATCTTCAAAAAATATAATTAAAGATAATAAATTTTTATCAAAAATTGATGAATCAATTTCAAATTTAAGAAAAAAAAAAAGTGATGATGAAATTGAAATAAAAAAAAAACTTGTTCCTAAAAGATCTTCTATTATGGGTGAAGAATATATAAACGCAGTTATTAATGTAAAAGAAAAAATTAAAGAAGAATTAAAAATGAGAAATATGACTTTAAATCAATTAAAAAAATATAATAAAGAATTAAGAAAAGAAATTATATTAACAAATTTAAGTTTAAAAGATGTTGAAAATGAAAATAAAAAATTAAAACAAAGTAGAAATACAAAAAATATATTTTTATTAACAAAAGGAATGAAAACTATTCAAAAAAGAAATAAAAGGAAAAATAAATTAATGGAAAATTTAACTGGAAATACTTATAAAAAAGATAATAAAATTATGATAATTGATCATCAAAATGAAAATGATGAAAACAATTTATCTCCTATAAATAAAAAAATAATATTAACTGATATTAATGATAAAGAAAAGTATGAGAAGCAAAAAATTGAAAAATTAAAAAGCCTTTATAATAAATTAATTGAAACTAATTATTATGCAAATCAAAATGAATCAAAAAAATATATTAGTATATATACAAATAAAAAAATTCCTATTGCTGATTCTAATAGAGGAAGTGATCTTCATGGTTTATTTCAAGATTTTCAAAAAAGAAGTAAACAAATTAATTTACCAAATAAAGCAAATTTAATTAATAGTACTAAAAGATATATTTTTAATAAAACTTATGCTAATTCTATTGATTTTGATGGAAATGCTTTAAATGATTTAAAAAAACATTTATATAATGTTGATGAATTAACAGAAGAAGAAAATAAAATTGATAATATGGCTTATTATTATAGTTATGATATTTTAAGTGAAAATAATGAAATTTTTAATATGTAAATAATAAATTTTTTTATTGTTTTAATAAAAAGTTATTCTTTTAAAATTAAATTTTATATATTGAATATTTTCATTTAGAAAAAAATTATTTTAATTCTAATTATTTATCTTTTTTTAAATTAATAAATAAATATTAATTTTAATTTAATAATGTTATTGAATTATATGAAAAATTTATATAATAAAGTTTTTTTACACTTATCTTTATTCATTAAAAATTAATCTTTGGAAACTATTCCGCCAACATAAAAATTTCAAATGAGTAATTTTCTCAAAAAAATAAAAAGAAAACAATGATTTTTCAAATTATACCTTAATTTTTTGAAAAAATATGGATAATAAATTTTTCTATATATAAAAAAAGTTTTACAAATTTGTATTTAAATTTGAATTTTATTAAAATATTCATTTAAATAAAGAAGTTTTCTAATGATTAAATCAAAAAAGTATGAAAAGATAAAAGTAGTGTTAACAAGAATTTTCAATGAATATGAGAAAAATTTATCAAAAGAAAGAATACTTCCAAATTATTTAAATGAAAAAAGTATTGATTATTCAAAAATCATAAATTTGAACATAGATATAAATATTAAAAAGGAAAACTATTTAGGAAAGAATAAACCAATTAATAAAATGAAAAAAAAATTGCTAAAATTAAATAAATTCAAATTGTTATCATAAATAATAGTAAGAATATATAATATACATTTAAATATTTGAATTTCAGTAAGAGAGTAATTTTTAAATAAAATTGTATCCAATGATATTTCTAAATTATCAAATTAAATTATGATGAATATTATTGTATATATTTAGTTATAGAAAATTTTTCATATTATATAAATAAATATTTAAAAACATAATAATATAAAGAAGTATTTTATTTTCATTTATATTTATTAATATATTGAACTTATTCAACATTAAATTTAAAAAATTTTATTTACTAAGAAAAAAATAAAATAAAAATTATATTTAAAACATTTCTACTTTTTCATTTGAAGTTATTTTATTTTTAATTTGTTGAACAATTTTAATAAAATCTTTTTGAATAGAAACATTTCCACTTTTTAAGGAAACACTTTTTAATCCTTTAGTTTGACCTAATTTTTCTAAAAAATAAATTAATTTAATAAGAATTTCATTATTTTCAATATTTTGTTTATTATTATTATCAATTCCAATATATAAAATAGCTTTAGAACATCTTTCTATTGACAAAATAATTTTATTATTACCTTTAATAACATATTTATCATCAAAATCTTCAATAAAATGAATAAAAATTTTTATCATTTTTGTTCTTGAAATTAGATTTGGAAAAATTTCAAATTCAGATAACATTTTAAAATATTGAGAATAATCTATATAATCTTTTCCATCTGAATAAACTTTTAATATTTTAATTAATGAAGAAGTGATTTTATCAATATAATTTTTCATTGAATCTAATAATAAATTTAAATTCTCAAAAGAAAAAGATTCTTCTTCAATAAAACTTCTTACATCACTATATAATGGAATAACATAGTTATCTATAAATTCATTTGCATATTTAATTGGAAATTCACTCATTAATAACATTTCAATTGGAAAAGATTTATTTTCATATGAAATTGAATTAAATTGAGGATTATAAATTTTATTGGATAAACATAATATCATATATACAAAATTTTCAAAATCAATTCTTTTATTATTATTCTTTTGAATAATCCCTTTACTATTTGAAGAAAATTTTGAAAAATAAAAATTTAATGTAGAAAAAGACAACAAATTTGCTTTTAATTTATTATCTAAATATAATTCTGTCAATTTTTTATTTGATTCATTAACTTTTGAATTTTCTATTTGATTATAATTACTACTTTCTAAACCCATATCTTTTATAAATTTAATAAATCCATTTTGTGTCATATAAATTGAAAAAATTGTTTCATAAAATAATTCTGAATAAAATTTATATATCGAAGTTAAAATATTATAATATTTTTTTAAAATTTCAGGAAACATTTGTTTAACTTTAAATATTTTATTATTGCCTTCTTTTGAAATTGATTTTAATTTCTCATTTTCTAATGAATCTTCTAAATTTCTGTTTGATTTTATTATATATTTTTCAATATTTCTTTTCGACAAATCATTATTTGATAAATTTAACTTATTTTGTGAAATTTGACTTAATTCATTATTACTCTTATTCATTTCATTATTATTATTTTTTTCATTATTTTCTATATTCTCTTCAATATTATTTTCATTACTATCATTTATTTTTTTATATTCTTTTTCTGCTTGGTTAATCTCATTTGGCATTATATTTTTTAAATTTTCAGATTTATAAAATAATTGAATAATTGTATTTAAAGCTTCAGAATCAGAACCTTTAGCAAAAATTAACCACAAATTATTTTTTTCTTCTTCATTATTTGTTAATAAAATATTATTTACTGCTAATAAATAGAAACTTGCCATAAAATGAAATAAAGTAAAAAAACTTCCTTCATTACAACACATTTCATAATTTATTGATTTAATCATTGTTTCTAAAATAAAATCTTTATTTAAAATAATATTTTGATAAACATCATTTAATTGTTCTATTGTTATATATGAAGGACATATTTCAAAATCATTCATAATTCTAATAAATGCTCTTGAAGATAAATGATCTTTTTGTTTGTTTGAAATTGTTAATTTTTCAAAACAAAAATACTTTAAATATATTTTAGCAAATAAAAGATAATTTTCTTCAAATATCTCTTTATTTAATAAAGAAGTTAATTTTAAAATTAATAATTGATAATTTATTTTTGAAGAACTTAAACTTGATTTCAAAATTTGGATTAGAGGAATTATATAAATTGAAATAAATTTTGATAGAGTAGTAGATTGATTAATCATAAATTCTTCTTGAAATTTTATTTCTGTTAATTTTATTATTAAATCACAGAAAGATTGGAAATTTAAATTGTTTTTTGCTTTTGTAAATGAATAAAAAATAATATTGGAATTTTTAATTGAAAGATTATCATTATCAATTAATTGAGCATCTGATAAAAATTGTAAATATTGAATATTTGTTAAATACTTTTGATTATTTGAATAAAGATTAAATATTTCTTTTAATTGGGTCACTTCATATAAATTAGTTCCAACATGAGGATTTATTTTTTCAAATTTTTTTTGTTTATTACATTTACATTGTTGAATTGAAGTTGAAAATTTACTTGACATTGTAATTTTTTAATTTATTTATTCTTATTTTTTTTTTTTGAAAAATTAAATTAAATAATTTTATTTTAAGAAATTATTATTTTTTCTTTGATTTTATTTTAAATAAATTAAAAGGAAAATTGAAAAAAAAAATAAAAAGAAGAAGTTGTTTTATATTTTCTATTTATTAATAATTTGTAATTTAGACATTTTTTATTTTTTAGTTTTTTTGATTAATTTTTTTTATTCAATATTGACCATAAAAAACAATTTAATTATTTAATATATAATAAATGAATAAAGTTTAAAAAAATTGATGAAAATATTCTCAGCTCACTATGAATTATTCATAATGATTTAAAATTATTTCTGAATAAGAAACTTTCAATTAAATATAAAATATATTGAAAAAATTAAGTGATAGAAATCCTTATCTAATTTTTTTATATTAAATATTTTAAATTAATAACACAAAAATGAAATGTTTTTTATTTTATTATTTAATTTTATTTATTTCTTTATCCTTTTATTTTAGTTTTTTTTTTCATAATTTTTATAAAAATCTATAATTGCATTAAAAGTAATTAAATCATTTGAAGAAAATTTATTTTTATATTTTGTTTCTATATTTTCCAATATTTTTATTCCTTCACCTAAATTAGAAATATTAATAGGAGTTTCTATTTCATTTTGAGAAGTTTCTCTTTCTTTCTGATTTATTTTTTCTATATTTGTTTTTACTTTATTACTAACATCTTTTAAAAATCCTCCAAAAGAATTAAAAGCTTTTGAAAAAAATTTTTTTGTATTTTCTTTAAAATCTCCTTGATTATTGTCATTATTATCATTATTTGCATATAAAGAATTATTATCCAAAGGATTATAAGAACTGACACCAGAATTTAAATTAGATGACATTTTTTTCCTTTTTGATTATTAATATTATTAATTTGAAATTATATATTTAAAATTGATAATAATATTTTATAAAAATAATTATTTTATTTATTTTTTAATTGGTTTTAATTTTTTTTTTTTAAAATCATTAACAGACATTTGAAGTAAATTTCCAAAATCAATTTTATTATTTTGTTTATTATATGTTTTCTTATTTAAAGGATTTAAATTAGCTTTTAAAGAAGAAAATGAAATATATTCAGTAGGTTTATAATTAACTTTATTAGCAACTGCAAAATTATCAGGATTTAACATTTTAAAAACATGATTTTTTTCTGATAAATTATCAATAGAAGTTTTTAATCTATTTATATTTGTTCTTAACATTATTTGATCTTCTCCTAATGTATCTATTCTACTTCTTTGATTAATTAATATTTGTAACAATGAATTTAATGCCTCTTTTGGTGTAATTTTTTCTTTTGTTAATTTTGTTAAAATTTCATTTTCTGAAATTAAGCTTTGTAATATTTCATCTTTTTCTTTTTGTTCTATTTTTACTATTTCCTTATTTTTATTTTCATTTTTTTTATCATCTTTTTTCATTCTATACTTTTTGCTTTAATTAAAATATTAATTTAGGAATTAAATATAAATTAATTTCGTTTAAATTAAGATTTATAATTTATTTAATTTTTATTTAACATTAATTTTTTTTTAAATTTCCAAATTTTTATACGTCCATCATCTGAAAAAGAAATAAATAATGCTTCATTTAATTTAATTAATCCATTTATGCACTTTTTATGAGCATTTTCATAAGTATCATAATATTCAAATTGATCATTATTTTTAATATATACTCTTATTTTATAATTTTCTTCATCTTCTTTCAATATTTCATTTATTTCTGTTATACTTTCCCCTGTAAAAAAAATTATTTTATTGTTCAATATATGAATAGAAATACAAATACAAAAATAATCTATTTTAATTGTTTGAATTTTTGTTATTGTTAAAGAAAATTCTCTCCCTTTTTTTATAAAAAACAATTCAATTAAGTTCAAACCTCCAATAACAATTTTCATATTATTTTCATTTTTCTCGAATGTTTTTATACCATATTGATAAGAAGAAATTTCACATTTACTTCCATCTTCAATATCAATTTTGTTATAGTGATTATTTACATTCCTAAATTCAGTTCCTTTTTCTCCTGAAATAGTGAGTACTTTAAAATCAATATCAAAAAACATAGAATAAATTTTTCCTAAATTTATATCTAACTTATCAGTTGTTTCTTGAATATTATCTTTATCTCTAACTTTTACAGTTTGATCATAAGAACAAGAATACATAAGTTGTTCATTTACTAAAATCTGAGTAATAGAATCATTATGTTGAGGCTCTTTTTTTTCATTTTTATTTTCCTCAAAAACTTTTATTTTTCTTTCAGTGTTATTCGTTTCTTCCCATCTTTTAATAATACCTTTTGAACCTCCTGTATAAAATAAGCTTTGTTTTATAATACAAATTGTAAAAATTGATTCATCAATTCCTATTATTTGTAATATATCATAATTTGCATCTAATATTATTAATGAATCATGATTTGAATATATTATATTTCCTGAAGGGAAAATTGCCATTGCATTTATTTCTTTTATTTCAGATAGACTTATATCCTTTTTATTTTTTATTTTGAATTGAATTTCTATTTCCTCAGATTTTTCTTGCATTAACCTTATTATTCTATTATTAATTATAATAAATTATTTAGAACTCAATTAAAAAATAAATAAATATTAAATCAAAATAATTCTAAGTGTTTTTTATACATATCTTCATTTTTAGTAATTAAATAAAAAAGATTTTTATTCCACAAAAATTTAGAAGAAAAGAAAAAATAAAGCATTAGAAAAGAATCAAAATAAAATAGATTAAGCCTGAATTATGTAAAAAATATTTAACAGAAAAATAAGGATAGAACTAGATGAATTAAAAAATAATATCAATAATCAAAAAAGAAAAATATAATATTATTAACAAATAAAATAAATAATTTAAAAAAGAAAAAAAGTTATGGAATTTCTTTTATTGAAGATAATATTTTAGGACAATTTATTGATGTATTATTAATAAAAAGATTGATAAAGCTGTTATTTTCACTTTTAATGGAGAAAATGATTTTTAAAAAAAATAAAGATTAAAAAGAAATTAATAATTAATTAAATTGAATCAAAATATTAAATTAGCTTTGATCTATTTTTAAACAATTAAAAATTAGTGAAAATGATTAAATTTGGGAATATGTAGATTTATTTTTAATTCTGAATTTACTATTTGGTTTTTTAACAGTTAAAATCAAAATATTTAGATTTTAGAAATTAATCTTTAAGTATTAACAGAATTTTTAATAGTTATATATAAAAGAAAAAATAAAAAAATTATTTTTCACATTTTTATTAATCACAAAAAATAAATTAAATAAATTATTAAAAATATATTAACAGTATTAACAATTTACAGATTTCTTAAATAAAGTATAATAAATATATACAATAAATTAATTTTAATAATATTTTAACTTCATCTTTCCTAAATACAAAATAAAATAAAATAAATTCATTGATAAATTAAATTATAGAATGTTTTGAATTTAGGCATTGCCAAGGTGCTAATCCATCTCTATTTTTAATATTTTCATCAGCTCCATTTCTAATTAATAAATCTGCTAATTTAAAATTTTGATAAGTTAAAGCATAATGTAAAGGAGTATTTAATTTTTTATTTTGAGAATTAGGAAGAGCACTTCTAGACAATAAAAATTCAATAATTTCATTTGAGCCACATTGAACTGCTAAATTTAATAATGAATTACCTTCTTCGTCTTTAATTTCAGGATTTATTTTAAATTTACAAAATAATTCTTTAAAACTTTGAAAATTATTATCTTTTACATAAAAAAATAATGATTCTAAATAATTACTATATTTCTTTAATATATTTGATTTAATTATATGAGTTTGAAATAATATTGATTCTTTATTAAATAATTTTCTTGAATGATTTCTATTAATTAATAAAAAACTATTATCTTGTTGTAAAGGAGAAGTATATAGTTTTTTATCTATTTGTTTTCTTAACTTTTCTTTTAATTTTTTTTCTTTTTTTATTTCAAATAATATTTTATTATTAGCTTCAATATCTCTTGTTCTTTTAAAAAAAGTTTTTTTCCATATATCAACTTTTTGATTTTTACCTCCAATTTTTCCATTTCTAAATAAAATAGAAGTTTTTTGATTTGTATTTGATCTTTGAAAATTTTTATAAGTTCCTATTTTTTTTGAATAATTTTTTAATGTTAATCTTAATTTTTTAAAATGTTGAGAAGTTAATTGACTTTTTAATTCAATTTCAAAGGGGAATAAAAGTTCTTTTTGTGATAATAAATTTAAAGATTCAAATTCTGAAATTCCGCCATCACATATTAAAAATTTATTATAGTATTTCGCTGAAATTTTATCTATTCTATAAATTTGAAAATTTATTTTTTTCAATTTTGTTAGACTAAATCTTACTTTCTGATTTTGATTCTTTCCAAAATTTGTAAAAATAGTTATTTCATTATTTTTATTTACTTCATTTGATAAATAATTCAATTTATAAATTTGTTCATAAAGATTTATTTCAAAGTATTTTTCATTTAAATCAAATTTTAAAAAATAAAAAAGAAAATTTTGAATATAAAAAGTAATTAATAATTTCAAAATTTGTAAATCCATATAAATATTAATTTTATTTTGCAATTTAGGAGAATAAATATAATTTCTAAAAATTTTCTTTTTATCTTTATCATACTCTCCTTTCTTTTTTTTAAGGAAAATATTATTTAAATTTTCCTCATATTTTTTTTCAACATCTAACATTATTTTATTTTTATATTTTATAATATTATTGACTAAATTATCTTTAAAATTATTACAACATAAATCAATATCTTCTAAAATATTTTCATTTTCTTCTTTTAATTTTTCAACAAATTTCAAACCAATTTCTTTTAAAAATTTATTTTCAAAAACAAGTTTATTTTCTCTCATAGAAACTCTAACAGAATTTGCTCTTATATCAAAAAATCCAAAAGAACTTTTAGAATATTTAGATTTACTTTTTTTTAAAGAATTATTATCTGAAGAAGAAGAAAAACTTTCATAATCTGAATCTCTTTCTTCTAAAAAACAATATTTATGTTGATTTATGCATTTATCAAATATTTGTTTAGTATTATCTACTTTCGGTAAAGATTTATTTGTACAATTTTTTGATTCATTTTCTTCTTCATTTTCAGATTCTATATTCATTTTTAATTTTGTTGAAGATTTTGAAAGTTTTTGAGGACTATTTATTGATTTTCTTTTTCTTTCTGTTCCATTTAAAATTTCTGGTATTCGAGATAATTGTTTAACAAATTTTTTATTTATTTTTTTTTTTTGAGTCCTAAATAAATTAGAATATCTTTTATTATCATTATTATCATTATTAGTATTATTATTATTATTATTTTTGTAAGAATAATTTGAATTTATTTCATTATAAGAATTTATAATTTCTGGATTTGAATTTAATTCATTAAATGAAACATGACTAAATGAGGATTTTTTTCTTGGATTAAATGACGAATAAGAAGTAAAATTTAATAAACCTTTTTTTAAATCTTGAATTTGTTTTGGTGTTTGTTCTTCTTTTTCTAATCCATTATCATCTATATGAAATAATTTATAAAAATGAGAGTTTTTAAATTTCGCATTTTTTGTCCATTTTTTTAACCGAGACATAAAATCATCTTTATCTTTTTCTTTTATATATGTTGTTTTAGATTTTGTCTTTTTTATAATAATTTCATTTTCATTATTTTCTTCATTATCATAACTTACAAAATGAATTAATTCATTATTTGAATTTAATATACTTTTCTTTTTTTTTGATGAAGGATTATAATGAGTTTTTTTTCTTGTTATTTTATTTTTTTTTTCTTTTTCTTTTTTTGGAGTATAAAATCTAAAAATTTTATCTTTTTTTTTTTCATTATGATTTAAATTATTATCATTAATCATATAATTATCATTTAAATAATTTTCAGAATTATCATTTGAAGAAAAAATATTATTTCTATTTTGATTAGAAATATATTGTACACTATTTCTATTCACTAAAATTTTATTATTTGAATTATTACTTTGACTCAATGAATCTTGAACAGAAAACCTTTGATTTTTTAATTTATGGTTTTTAGGTTTTAATAATTTTAAATTTATCATTTTTCTATTATTTTTTTTATTTAAAATAAATCCTGAATCATAATTTGAACTGTCATCACTTTGATTATTTGAATTTCTTTGACTTGAATTTATTAGTTTTGATTCTTGGTTTTTTTCTTGTTCTTGAATATCATTTTTATGAAATAAATCTGAATTATTTGTTTTATGCGGAACTACTATTTCATAATTACTAAGATTAATATCAATTTTTTTATCTTCATTTAAATCTGCAAGATTCATTAAACTTTTATTTGTCTTAAATATTTTTATTTTTTTTCCTATTCTTTTTTTATCATTTCGATTCAATCCCATAAAACTAGAATTTTTCTTATTATTTCTTAAATTTGTTCTATTTGTTGTATTTAATAAAGAAAAATCATCATTATTAATTAAATGATGTTTAGGTTTAATTGGGTTATTCTTTTTTTTAATCTTAACAAACCCAAAAGTTAAATTTGTATTATTTCTTTGAAAACTTCTAAAATTATCTCCTGTACTTTCCATTGAACTATTATTATAATGTGGAGAATTCTCCTGAGATGAATAATTATTTATAAATATATTAGCTGAATTTCGATGATATTTATTTTTTTTCAATTCTCTATAATTTGATATATTTGATGATATTGAATTATGTTTTGATGATATCTTTGATTTCATTGAAGATTTTTTAACATTATTTTTTCTTCCTAAAAAAGGTCTTTTTATAAAAAATATTATTTACAAACCTATATGTGATCTTTTTTGGGAAATAATCATTTTTTTTTATATTTTTATTAATTAAATTGTATTGTTTTTCATGAATTAATATTATTTTTTCTCTATTTATTTAAAAAATAATGATAATAATTATATTTCATCGATTAAACAAAATTTAGTTATTAATATTATAGAATAATATTTTTTAGAAAAAAAGGAAAAATTCAATTTATTTAATATGTGAATTAAGATACATTTTGATTTTCATTAATTTCTCTTTCTTTTCAAAAAGACCTTCATTTTTCAATTTTTTATTTCTGTGGTCGATAAATTTTTTTGAATTTAGAATTTATATTAATAAAATTTCAAATAAAATTTAAAATAACAAAATTAGTTATAATAATTCATTTAGGTTTAAATCATCTTAATGATAATTTTTTATCTCTTTTTAATTTAATTAAAAATTATTTTTTTTATTAAATAATGTAATTATAAGCAAATATTAGGAGGAATTAAATTCTGAAAAAATAGGAAATTCTTAATATAATTATCGATTTAATAATCTTAAGAAATGTAAATTTATTGTTAAAAGATAAAAATCATTAAGAAAAGTAAATAAATTAGATGTTCAAAAAAAAGAAGAAAAAAAGGAATAAATAAGAATTAAAGGAGATTTAGAACTTAATTCTTTTCAAACATTTTATTCTAATCAATTAAAACAAAAAGCAATTTATATGAATAATTTTCAAAATAATTATAGTCATTTAGTTCAATATTATCAAATCTTTAAAATCTAATTTAAATAGTACAATTTCAATAATTAAAAAATAATTGAAATAATCATCAAAACAATAATTTAATTTAAACTTTTTTTTAATTAATGAAATTTTAATAATTTAAATATATATTATTTTATTTAAAAACAAAATAAAAAAATATTATTGTTTTTTATAACAGAAAAAAATTATTAATATAAAATTTTATTTATTTTTATTCCAAAGTAATAATTTTTCTATTTCTTTTTTTAATTCTTCAAGTCCCTGATTATCAATTGTAGAAAGTAAAAGTTTAATACTTTGAATAACTGTATTTCTATTATTATTATTCATATAATGATTATTTATTTGTTTATTTACATTAGATGTAATATATTTATTTTCTTTATTTTGATTATTAAAATTTTCCGGTGTTTCAGATTTTATAGACAATTCTTTTTTAAAATTTGGAATTATTTTTTTTTGATAATGAGTTTTTAAGATATTAAAATCAGCAACACTATAACTTTGAATCAATTTATTATGACTGTCTATTTTTTCTAAAACAGGAATTCTTTTATTTCTTTTTTCTTCAAATTCAAATTTTATTTCTTTTTTTTTAAAAGGACCTTTATTTTTTTTAACAAATTCTTTAAAATTTGATATACTTTTTGAAGTTTTAACATCTTCTTTTTCTAATTTTTTTATCTTATTTTCAGTTGAATTTACAATATTTAAAGATTCATTGATTGCTTTCATTAAATTTGAAGTTTCTTCTTTATTTTTTTCTTTATCAATATCTTTATCTTTTTCTTTAATATTATCTTTATTATTATTATCTTTGATATTACTTTCACTTTGCATATTTTTATCAAAAGGATTTTGTGAATTATCTAAACCAATTGATTCTCTTGAATTAATTGTTGTTTTTTTAAGTTCTTTTTTATTATTTGGACTATTTATACTATTTTTTTTACTCATTGCACTTTTATTATTTTTATTAATATAATTCGGGTCAATGACCTCATCATCTAATTTCTTTAATTGAGGAAGAATTTCTATAATTTTATTTTTATAATCTAAAATTGAAGTTATAGGATTATCTTTTAAAATAAGAATTGATAAATTTTTACATTTTTCTAAATATTTTATTTGTTCTAAAGTTGCTATAAAGTTCTTTCTTAAATATAATTCCTTTAGATTTTCATGATTTTGAAAAACTTCTAAATTTCTTATATTATTATCATTTAATGAAACTATTTCTAATTGTGGTAATTCTGATAATATTGAAATATCTTCTAATTCATTTCCCCATAAATTCAATGATTTTATTTGATTACATTTGGAATTATTTGTTTTCGTTTTTATGAAATCTAGCGTTAATTTCCTAGACATATATTTAATATTTATATTAATCGAAATTGATAAATAATTCAATAAATTCAAAAATTTATAAAATTTTTTGACTTTAAAATATTTAATTTATTTCATAAAATATAAATATTAAAAATTTTCTATTTATCTCTTAAACATTATGACTTGTTGTCATTACAGTGTTCACTGGAATATCAATTAAATTATTATCAATATTATTACCTTTATTTTCAAGGAAATATATTTCTTCTTTTAATTTTTTCATTTTATTATCTTTTTCTTTTAAAAATTCAGAAATTTCTTCTTTTTCTCTTTCTAAATCATAAATTAGATGATTTTTTTTATTCAATTGATCTTTTAATTGTTTTATTTCACTTTGCATTTCATTTTTTTCCATTTTAAAATTATCAAGTTGATCTCTTAAAAAAGCCATTTTAATTTCAACATCATTCATTTCTTTATTAAATTTATTTCTAGCACTATCTAATTCTTTTGTTTTTTGCTCTTTATCATTTTGCATTGATTTTAATTTTTCTTGACTAATAGAATTTTTTTGTAATAATTCAGTTAAACCTCTTATTTCTTCTTCTAGTTTATATATTGTTAAAATATATGTATTTTCTTTCTGAAGAAAATCTGTCTCTAATTTAAATGAACCAAGTTCTTTTTTAGCAGAATATGCTTTATTTATTTTATATTTATTAATATAATTATTAACTTGTTTTAAATCTGAATTTTTTTTATTTAAATCATTTTCTAATTTTGTCAATTCTTTTTTTAATTCATATTTTTCATTTTGTGAATATTTAATTTCATCATATAAAAAATCAATCATATTTACAATTCCATTTGTAAAATTAAAAAAGAAATAAATTAAATTTTTCCAATGATTATAATCAATTTTTTCATCACATTTAATTTCATCTAAAATTAGTCTATTTGTCTTTTCATATAATTTATCTAAGTTAAAATATACATAATCAAAATCTGATATTCTTTTTGGATTAATGGCTTCTTTATAATTTCTATAATTATTTTTATAATATTCTGCAATTTTAGCATATTTTAAAATAAATTCATTTCGAAACTTTAATGTATCAACTTCTGAATGTTTGTTTATTTCTTCCAATATATTTCTTTCATTTTTTTCATTTAAAATTACTTTACATTCTCTATTTATTTTATTTAATCTTTCTTTTTCTTCCTTTTTATTACAATAAGAAAAAGATGTTTTATTAAAAAAATTATTATTATTTCTCATTATTTTACTTTTTGGTAAATATTCTAAACTAAAATTAGAAGAAGTTGTAGTTTTTAAACCAGAGTTAATCATTAAATTATTTCTATATTTTTTTTTTGGAATTCTTGAATTTGCAGAATAAATTCTTAAATATTGACTCAATTCATCTTTTTCTCTAGAATTATTATAATCTATTCTATTAGAGTATGATGAATCTGAAATACTTGTCATATAATTGTTCTGTTGAGAATTTGAAGAACCAAAAGAACTTTTTAAATTTGCAGAATGCATTCTAGACATTTTTTATTTGTAATTTTTTAAATTATTAATTTTTATTTTTCTTTTCTTAAATAAAAATTATATAATTAAATAATTGAAATTTTTAACAATCACCATACCAAAAATATATCATGTTATCATAATTTAAAATTTATTCTTCCTTTTCTTTTTCATGATTAATATATTATTATATTCAAGAATCCCTTTATATTAATAATTAGATTAGAATTGAATGATTTTTCATAGTTATTTTCTTTTCTTTTATTAATTCTTTTGCAAAATTCATTCATAAACATTTATCAAAAACTCCTTTTCTAGTTTGAAATTTATTATTCCATTATTCTTTATTCAATTTATTCCCATCACAAATATATATATTCTTTAACAATATCTTATAAATAAGAATCTTTTTCATTAATATAATCATCATTAAATTTTATTTGTCCTATTCATTTTATTATTTTTCTATTCTCCTATATATTTTTTATTTTTATTCCATTCAAATTTTACAATTCCATAAAATAAATTATGCAAAATATCTACTTTATATGTATTACGGCTCTTCTTAAAAAAGCCCTTTTATTTTTTTTCAATTGAAAATATTCCTTCAAAAAGTTAAAATATCTCTAATAATTGATGCACTTATGATAGAAAATATAAAAATGAAAAGTTTTTCAATATTCAAGTACAATAAATTATAAATTTAAAAGACCTATATTTCTTAAAAACAAATCTTTATTTAACCTTAATCAAAAAACATTAAATAATATAATAAAAATTAACAATAATATTATTTAAATGGTTAAAAAAATTATCGAATAATATTAAAAATAATTAAAAAGAAATAATAATAAATAATATAATAAAAAAATAAATATATTGATTCAAAATTTAAAAAAGTTAATAAGTTTTTTAAAATAATTTCATTTTTTCCATCATCAATACTTCATTGATTTTAATCTTTTTATTAATAATTTATTTTCATGTTATTTTCATTTTCATTATTATTGAAATATTTATATTATATTATTAAATTTTTAAATAATAATCATATTTTTATTCTATTGTAATTCATCTTTTAATTCTATTTCAATCTAAAAATTTTTAGATAAATCAATAAACTTTAATTTCTTTTATTTTTCTTTTTATTATTTTTTATTATAAATAATTAATTGTTGAAAAAATGAAAAAGAATTATTCCTTTTATTGTTTAATTTTAGAACTTTTGGAATCTGTTATATAAATTTATATAATTAATTTCAATTATAGAATAAACATGATTATTTAATTGTCAAAAAACAATAAATTAACGTATTTTTTCTTACATCCCATTAAAAAATAATTAAAATTAAATAATATAATAAATATTTTATCTATTATCATGTATTTATTAATAATAATATTTATAATTAAAAATAATTTATGTCAGAAAATAAAGAAAAAGAATCAGAAAAGAAAAAAGAAAAAATCTCAAAAAAACAAATAATAGGGAATTATCAAATAGAAAAAACAATAGGAGAAGGAACTTTTGGAAAAGTAAAACTAGGAATTCACATTCCAACAGAGGAAAAAGTAGCAATAAAAATATTAGAAAAAGATAAAATTCAGGATAGAGAAGATTTAGAAAGAATATCTCGAGAAATAAATTTTTTAAAAAAATTAAACCATCCAAATATAATAAAAATATATGATATAATAGAAAATTCCAAAAATTTCTATATAATAATGGAATTGGCTAATAATGGAGAATTATTTAAATATATAGTAAAAAAAAAAAAAATTAGATGAAGTAGAAGCTTCATTTTTTTATTATCAATTAATATTAGGATTAGAAGCAATTCATAAAGAAAAAATAGTTCACAGAGATATTAAACCAGAAAATTTATTATTAAAAGAAAATAATATTTTAACTATAATAGACTTTGGATTAAGTAATCAATATAAAAAAAATCAATATTTAAAAACTTCATGTGGAAGTCCTTGTTATGCAGCTCCAGAAATGATTTTAGGAAGAAAATATAATGGATTATTAGTTGATTTATGGTCTTCTGGTATTGTTTTATATGCTATGGTTTGTGGTTATTTGCCTTTTGAAGATAAGAATAATGATAAATTATATAAAAAAATTTTAAATGGAAAATTCGATTTACCTAGTAGATTAAGTAATGAATGTAAGGATTTAATTAAAAAAATTTTAACTGTTAATCCTAAAAATAGAATTGGAATTGAAGGAATTAAAAATCATCCTTTTTTAAGTAGGGCTAGTTTAAGTTATCATATTGATGATATTTTATTAAGAAATGAAAAAGGGAAATATTGTGATATTATTATTGAAAAGATGATAAATATGAAAACTTATAATTTTAAGAAAGAAGATATTATTTTTAATTTAGATAATAATAAACATAATAATATTACTGCAACATATGAATTATTATTAAAGAAATATAAATTGAATGTTAATATGAGAAGTGGTTTAAGTGGTTTATATAGTATGACTTCTGCTAGTTCTTTTGGAGGATCTTCGAATGTAAAAACTAGTGTTATGAAAATTAATTTAAAGAAAGATGAAAAAAATGAAAAAGAAAAAAAAGATAAAGGTAATAATAATAAAAAAAGTTCGAATGAATCTAGAAATAATTCTAATAGTAAAATATCTAAAAGTTATAGAAGTAAAAATTCTTCTGTCAATAATAGAAAAAGATATAATAGAAATACTTTTAATGGAAGTTCTGTTAATAGAACTATTGATTCTAATAATTCTAATCAAAGTAGTAAAAATGATTTTAGTAGTTCTTTAGATATTTCTAAAGTGGTAAAAAAAAATAAAATTGACTCTAATATTATTATTGGAATACCAAAATTAGTTCCTGTGGATAAAAAATTATTTACAAATGTAAAAAATAAATTTAATAATAATAATAATAATAAAACAAATTCTCAGACAAATGAATATGAAGGTAAATATAAAAAAAAGAAGAAAAATTATTCAAGAAGTAAAAGTAAAAACAGTGACATAAATACTTCTGTTTCTTATGAAAGAAGTTCAAATAATTGTAAATTAAATCCTAAAAATAAAAGTAAAAGTAAAGAAATAATGTATATTCCATCAAATACAATTAATTTAATGGAAATAATGAATAGTAAAAATAATTTAAATAAAGAAAGTAATTCAAGTAGCCAAAGTTCATTTAATAATAATGATAAAACTGTAAATCATTATTCAAGTTTCAATATTAATGATAATAATAATGATACTATTGAATTTTATCCTCGTTCTCGTTCAAATTATATTAAATTAAATAAAAAAAATAAAACTTATTTAATTAAAAATACTAGTTTTAATCAGAATGCTGAAAGTAAATATTTATTAACTTTTAATGAAGATTCAAATTTATATTTAAATAAAACTGTTAGTAATAGAAGTAAGATTTCTAATTGTTCAATATCATCTTCAAATTCTCAAATGAGTTATAATTTACATAATAAAGGAAAAAATAGTAGAGCAATTCAAGTTGAAAATTCTTTTCCTAAAACACAAATCCATCAAAAAAAAAATAATCAAATATATTTCCATAAAAAAAATTGTAAATCAAATATAAATTCAAATTTAAATAATTATAATTCAAATAATTTAAGTAAAAAAATCCAATCTCCAACTCATAAAAATAATTCAACATCAAATTATTATTGTCCTTCATTTACAGAAACAAATTCAATTTCAAATATTTCAACAAGTAAAAAAAAGAACCAAATAAATACTTCAAATGTAAAAAAAGGAAACAATGAAATAACAATAACAATAAAAAAGGAGAATTCAATAACAGAAAATAAAAATATGAAAAATAATACAGTAACAGGGAAAAAAACAGTAAATAGTATAAGACCTGTTTCTCCAGTAAATTTAATTACTCAATTTAGTGAATCAAATAATAAAAATAAAAGTAAACAAAATTACAAAATAAATTCAATAAGACAAAAACCAACAACAGTGGATATTGATATTACTATAAATACAAAAGAACAAAAAGATAATAATACAAATAATCATAGTCATCATCAAATTAAAAATAGAAAAGGAAATAATAGTAAAAATAAAAAAATTTCAATTAATTCTCAAAGAAAAAATTCAGTTAAAAATTTAAATAAAAAATCCTTACATTCAAAAACTCATGATGTTAATGTTATTAAATTAGTTTCTGATGATTCAAAATCAAATGTGACAAAAACAAAAAAAACTAATAATAATAATCTTAAAGTTAAAAACCCAAAAAATCAACCTGTTGAAATTAATTTTGATTTAGAAAATGATATTGATATGAAAAATAAAATGATTTCAAATAAAAGAGATTTTGCTTTATGTACAACTAATTCAAGTTTAGAAGAAATAAATGATAAATTAACTTTATTATGTATTGATAATGGATTAACTTTAACTAAAATTGATAATTTAAAATATATTTGTAAAAAAAATTCTGATAATTCAATTAATATTGAAGTTTCTACTGTTGGAAAAAATAATGTTCTAAAATTATATCATTTAAATGGACAAGAAAGTATAACTAAAGAAATTATTAAAAATATTATTATCACTTTGGCTTTTTAAAATAAAATAAAAAATTAAAGGTATTTGAATATATTAATATAACTTTTTTCTATGATTTATAAATAAATATTAAAATAATAATTAAATATGAAGAAAATAAATAGTTTTAAAAATATTTTATAAAAAAATTAAAATATTTACACTACAGTTTAAAACAATCTTTCAAAAGAATATTTCATTACTTCATTCCTAAAAGAAAAATTTCAAAAATCAATTTGAATTAATAATTTTTTTTGCTTCAAAAACTTCAAAATAACTTTAAACATATTACTGTTCCTTCTTTTATGAAGTCCAAAAAACAAATTATCATGAAAAAAATTCCAATATTATTTTTATAGTTGAACAAGTTAAATTATTTTTTCTTTTTAACTTGAAAAGATTTTAATATTTTTTTAATTGAAAATAATTGAAAAGATAATTTTTCATTTCAATTGTATTAATCAGTAAAGATTTTAGTAATATATTTGAACTTTTTTTTAAATTATTTAAATAATTTCATCCTATTATTTTTTTTATATCTATTCCAAATTGTAATATTAATTAAAAAGATCAACCTAAAATTAGTTAAGATATATTTATTCTTTAAATAAATTTGAATGTAGTTATGGACAATAAAAATAATTATCATATCTAAAAAATATCTATTAAGTAATATATTTAGATGGTCTTAATAAAGATGATATAAGACTTAATATCTTAATGTAAATGATAATCTAGTATATTATTTTATTATCTTTTTATCAATTTTTACCATTCAATTTTTAATTTTAATTATAATAATATATTTAATTTTATTTGTAAAAATTAAAAATAATATATTGTAATCTTAAATTTATAAAAAATAAAAATGAACTTCTCTGAATCATTAATATTAAACAATGAAAATAATAATTTCATTAATAGTAAAAATGATTCAAAAGACAATTCTATAAAAATAAATAAGGGAAAACCTTTATTATTAGAAAATTCAAATAAAATTCGAATAATATCAAATGATGAATTAAATGAGTCAAATCTTAAATTCAATTTTGAAATTATAGAAGAAAATAAAGCAATAAATATTAAAAATAATAACAATTCATTTGATACTATTATTAATGAAAAAAAAGAAATTAATAAAATAAAAAATAATCAATCTTCTTTAAAAATCCAAATTCCTTTAGATGTTATGGATAATCATCCAATTTTTTTTATTCAAAGAATAAATGAAAACAATAAAAATTGTATTTTTTTTTATAATAAATTATAGTATTATGTAAAAAAAGGAAAAATAAGAAACAAAAAAATCAAATTTCAAAAAAAGATTATGAAATAAATAATTTATCAAGTAATATTATTCAATCTAGTTCAAAAAAAAAAGTTAATGAAAATTTAAATCAAATAATTAATAATAGATTACCATCTATAATTATGGAAGTAAGATAATAATTATTATATTGAATAGTCATTTAAAAAAATCAAAGAATATTTATTAAATTTGAAAGAAAGTTATAAATGTGAACATAGTAAATTTCAAAAAAATTATCTTTTTGTTTTAACAAAAATTATATATAATATTAATATAAATTTAGAAAACAAACGAATTGTATCAATTAGTAAAAAACATAATAATTTTCAAGAAAAATTATTAATTACAGATGAAAAACAAATATATAAAGAAATAATAATTATAAAAAATTATTTAGAAAACAAATTAAGAAATCTAATGTAAATTCTTTAAAAAAAACTAACAAAATATAAAAAAAATTTTTATTTAAATATAGAGTAATTATTTACTAATTAATTGCAAATTTTATTAATAATAATTTAATTCAAAAACTTTTTATTAAAAAATATTGAATAAAAAAATGAAAATAAATATTTTAATTTAATTATACACAAAACATTAAATTTTTTTTTTATTACTGATACAATATGTTAAATTTTTTCTTCATTTTTTTAACTTCTCCTTTTTGAAGAATTTTCTCTCAATTTTTTTCTATTACTTCTTTCTTTCTTTTTTTTCTTATTATCAATAATATTTAAGAGATTATTAATTTAAATTTAATTAATTTATTAATTTATTTAAAGTATTTAAATATAGTATACAGTTCATTTAAATAAAAAATTTTTAAATAAAATAAAAAACGTCATAGATGAAAATTATTAAATAATTTCAGTATAAAAAATAATATGATTCAAACCGCCAAAAATGTTTTTAACATTTTTTAATTCTAATTCAGAAATACATCTCATTTTTTTTTCATTAAAATCATTAATTGGATTTAATTCATCTTTAATAATAAAATCACAATTTCCCCAAACATAAATATTATTAGTATCTGTAATTAATAAAGAATAATTTGCTCCTGCGAAACAATCAACAATTTTTTCTTTATTATTACCTAAATGTATTATATTTGGTTCACATTTAATATCTTTTCCAAAGCATTGACCACTTGAATTTTCTCCAAAAGCATATAACTCTCCTTCTTCACATAATACTAAAGTATGTCTAAAACCTGTTGAAATTTTTTTTATTTTTTTATCTTTAAAAAAATTTAATTTATGAAATTTATTTTTATTGTTTGTTTCTAAACCTAATTCACCATATTCATTATTTCCCATTGTTAATAAACTTCCATCTTCTAATTCCAAAACTATATGACATATTCCTGTATAAAAACATTTTATATTTTTATCGAATTTTTTAAACAATTTATATGTTCTATTATAATCCATATTAAATAAAGAACCTTTAATATAAATTGAATTTACACTTCTTAATATTATTCTATATTTCATTGCATAAATATTAATGATTTCATTTAAAAAATCATCTTTACAATCTTCTATTTTTATAGGATTTATTTCTTTTACTGCAACTGTTCTAATTTTTATTATTTCTTCTTCATTTAAACCGAATTTTACAATATAAGTTTTATTTAATTTTGTATCTCTAACTAAAATATAAGAAATATTTCCTTCTGTTGAAATATCTAAAATTATTTCTTCTGGTTTAAAAATATTTATAAGCATCAAATAATCATAAAAATTATTTGGATTATTATTATCTAATGATTCATAATATTCTGTATTTACATTTATACCTAATTGGCCTGAAGAATTATCTCCATAACCAAATAAATAAGTTTTATTATTATCTTCAATTAAACCTAAAAAATAATTATTTCCAAAAACAATTTTTTTAATAATTGCAGATGAAGAATGTATTACATCTTCAATAAAAATTGATTTTATATCATCATTATCATGAGAATAAAGAAATAATTGATTTTTATGAGGAATATTTTTTGAATTTATTGAACCCATTGAAAGATATGGTAATAATTTTTTTGAATTATTATCTGTTTTAGTATCAATTAAATTTTCATTTATTAAATTTTCTGTATTTTCATTTTGTTCACAACATAAAATATGTCCAATATTACCCATATTTTACTATGGTTTCTATTTTATTGTTATAAAAATTATTTAAAAAATTTATTAAATTTTTAAATTAACATATAATATTTAAAGAGTTCTAATACAATATAATAATAAAATGAAATGAATTGATTAGAATTATTTATTATTTTGCATATTTTTCTTTATTTTATGTTCATTTACTTACTCAAATCCCTTCACTTTTTTAAAAGAAAAAATACAATTTTATCACTTTAAATTTATTATTTATATATTATCATTTCCTATATAATTATTAAACAATTTCTTTTAATTAAAATACAATTTACAATTTGAGAAGATGAATTAAAGTAGAAAATTTGAAAAAATAAAAATCCAAAATCAAAATTCATTGGCCCAATTTTTATCATAATCAGGAGGGATATATTCTCGTTTTTTTTTAACAGATGAACTGGTATTAAAAGTTTCATGAGAAAGCATAATTTCATAAGGAGATTCATTAGATAAAAATCCACTCATATCATTAGTATGAGGTATATACGGAGGATTAAGCCTAAAATCATTTAATTGAACAAAATCAAAATCATTAAAAAATCTCATTTTTTCTAAACTATTAATATTACAATTTCTCTTATTAACTTTCTTAGTTAATAAGCAAGAAATGAAATCATTTACATAAGAAAAATCATTACCTTCACAATTAGGGAAAGTTATTTCTTTATGAATTACTTCTTTATATATTTCGATTATTTCATGAGCATGCCTCCCAAAAGGATAGAACCCATAAAATATTTCATACATACAAATTCCAATTGACCAAAAATCACAACTTAAAGAATAACCTTTTCCTTGCAAAATTTCAGGAGCAATATAATGAGGTGTTCCAATGACTGTTGAAGTATAATTTGTTAATACTTTTGCTGTTCCAAAATCTATCATTTTTAAATATCCATTTGAATCTATCATAATATTTCCTGGTTTTATATCTCGATGTGCTATAAATTTCTTTTGAATATATTCTAACATTAATAACATACTTCCTATATAAAATTGAGTTTCATATATATTATGAATTTTTACTCTTGTTGATAAATAATCATTTAAATTTTTCCCATTTACAAATTCTAGTAAAAGAAAACAAAAAAAATTATTTCTCATACTTTTTACTAATTTTACTATAAATGGATGATCTAAAGTTAACATTACTCTTCTTTCATTCACAAAATATTTTGCTAACATTTTTTGAACTTCTACACTTCTTCTAGAAATTGCTTTTATTGCATATATATTTTTTGTATTATGGACTAATGAAACAGAACCAAATTTTCCTTTTCCTAAGAATTTAATGTAATGTAAATCACTTAAATTAATTGATGTATCTTGTAAAGCAAATTTTTTTAATAAATAATTTTTCATATTTTGATCATTTAATATAATATCAAAATCATTTCTTAATAAAACATAAAATTCACATCTTTCCATTGCAATTACTGATGTTGTTCTTTTTGAATTTTCATAAAAAATTGCATTTTCACCAAAACAACTTCCACTTTCTAATTCTCTTATATTAACTCCATTTTTAGTTAATTGAACTCTACCTTTTGATATTAAATATAAACAATCTGTTATTGTTCCTTCATTTATTATTATATCACCTTCATTATATTTTTTCTTTTTTAATTTAGAAGCTAAAGATTCTAATGTTTTTTCAGATAAATGTTTAAATAAAGTTAATTTCCTTAATTTTTCTAATCGACTTAATAAATTTAATGGTTTTGCTTTATTTAAATCTATTCTCAATATTTGAGATAAAGGAATTATTTCTGCTTCTAAAGCTATTAAATCAGGATAAACTTTTAAATCATTTAAATAATTTTGTTTAATATCTTTAAAAAAACCATCTCCTATAACTTTTCCTTTTTCAGCAACTACTATATCATCTTTATATATTGAACCTTCAACAATAAATAATATTCTTTTAGGATTTTTTTTATTTGTTTCTTCACTATTTTCATCATATATTAATTCATTTTGAGAATAAATTGAAATATGAAAATATTTAAATATTTCATGTAATATCGAATCAGGGAAAATAATTTTTAAATTTTTAGATTTTTCAATACAATCTTTAAAAAAACAAAATAAAATAACATTAACATAATTAACTCCTAAAGCTTCAATTAGTTTTTCTTTAGATAATTCATAACAAATAGTTTTTTCTAGAGAAACAACATCCATCATTCTTTTAGTATGCATTAAAATAGCATTTTGACCAAAATAATCATATTCTTTTAATTGTCTGACTTCTTTGTCTCCTATTCTAATTGAAACAGAACCTTCTTTAATAATATATAAAGTTTCTCCTATTTCTCCCATTTGAATAATTTTTTCATTTTCATGAAATATTTTTAAACTTTGCCTTTCAGCAACATTATATTTAGAAATAGAATCTAAACATTCAAAAATACTAATTTTATTTAAAAAATCAAATTTTTCTTTAAGTAATTTTTCATTAATTCTTTTTTGAGTATTTCTAAAAGAATTTCCATCAAAAGTATAAGTTTCAACATTCTCTAAGCAAATAATAGTTTCTTCTCTTTTTTGTTGAGTAATTAAACTTAATTCACCAAAACAATCCCATTGATTATATTTTTTTTTAAATTTTCCTTTTTCTAAAGCTTCAACAGAACCTTTTGAAATAATATAAAAAAAATTTCCTTCATCACCTTCTTTATATATTATTTTCCCTTTATTAAAAATACAAAAAATACATTTTTCTAGAACTAAATTTAATAATTCTTCAGTAATATCTCTAAAAACAAAATGATTTTGTAATGAATTTCTTAAATTTTTTTCATCATCTTCAGGCATAATATGTTCATTATTAATATTACTTTCAATTTCTAAATCTTCATTTTCAACAAATGGTTCTATATCAATACTTAATATATGTTTTTGACTTTGCCAAGGAGAACTTGATTTATTGTCTCTTGAAGATATTGAATTTCTTACATTTGTTTGTGTTAAATTTTTTTTTTGATTATATAATTGATGTAATACAAATTCACCACTTTTTATTGTATGTATTTTTTTTCCTGCATGATATTTCTTTAAATTTAATGAAGGGGAAATTACTGAAAAATTATTATTTATTGTATTAGCATTATTTGCTGTTGCATTATTATTAAAGTAAAACATTTTTTTATATGATTGATTTGTGTTGTTATTTGTTTGCATTATTGATGAATTTTCATTTTCAAATTTTTTTTCTACTACTGGCACATCAAAAATTTTTATTTTTTCATCTATATTTATTTTTTATATAAATTATTTTACCTCGACAACACACTATTCCCATTTTAATTTTTAATTAATTATTATGTGATTCTCAGAAGTTTTTTAAAATTAAGTATTTTGTTATAATTTATATATTTATAATTTTTTAAAAAAATTAATTATTTGTTTTTTCTGATACTAATACTTTCTTTTAAAATCTTTCATTAAAATTTAAATGAGTTAAAAATTTATATTTATCTATTTATGTTATTATATATTTTTTTTGTAAAAAACTGTAAATTTTTTTTAATTTTAATTTAAATTATATTTTAATATTATTATGAAGGAAAAAGACAAATAATATATTATTATTTAATAATAACTTAATTTTTTATTTAGATAAATTTTTCAAATAAAATTCAACATCTATTGAAGTCTTATTTGAATTTTGAAAAACTTTATTAACACTTTGAATAGAACTATTAAGTATAATATTATCATAATCATTTTGATTAATCTTCTGTAAATAAATTTGAGGCTGCAATAATTTTATTGGTAAAATACCAATAATTGGTATTTCAGCATTAGGACTTTGATTATTTAAACTTTCTTCTCCAAATTTAAATTGATAATAAGTAATAAATGAGGTATTTAAAAAACAATTATCTTTGGATTTTAAAGGAGTATATAAAACACTAAAAAAAGATTTCCAAAATAAATATTTTAATCCTATATTACTTATTATAGGTAAAATTGAAATAAATTCTTCTAATTGTTTTATTAAAACTTTTCTTAAATGAGGAGGTTTATTTTCATAATATTCTATTGTTAAAGTACATAATTTTTTAATAATAATTTTGAAAGAAGGATTTTTTTCATTTGGTGTAAATTCAATATATTTATTTTGTTGAGAAATTTCATTCTGTCCTTTTGAATTAATATTATTTTCAATTAAAGTTTTTATTTTAATTGAACAAACTTTTAAAGAAATTAATTTATCTATTATTTCTAAAATTATTTCTTTATTTGTGATAATAATTTCAAAAGATGAAATTGAAGGAGTAAAAATTGTTTCACAAAGTGTTTCTAAATCTTTTAAAAAAAAAACTTTAAATCCAAAAAGCGACATTTTAGTAAAAGCAGAAAAAAAAATTTTTAAATTAGTTTCTTTAAAAGTTTCAATTTCACTTTTAGAAATATAAGGAGTAGAATTTCTTAAAAAAATTAAAAAATTACTTAATCCATCATAATATTCTATAAAATCATTTTTATTTAATTCATCATTTTCATTATTTTCATCAAATTGAATAGTTTCTTTAATTAATTCTTCTTCTTTTTCTTCATAACCTCTTTTATTAGTTTTTTCCCAATCCATTATTTTTTTATGAATAGTAGGAATACCTTGATATATTTTTTTTTCGGATTTAGGACTTAAATAATTTCTATTTAATATTCCTATATTATATTCATCAAAATAACTTCCTCTTCCATAACTTCTAACAGATAAATTAGTTTGATTACTTAAATTAAAATTCATAATAGAATTATTATTATTATTATAATTATTACTTCTAGCAGAATAATCATAAGATAAAGGAGTACCATTATATTTATCAAAAGAATTTTCACTTAATCTTCTAGGTAACATTGATCCAATTGAATAATCAAATTCTAAAGGTTGAAAATTTTGCATAATATTTCTACTTTGAAGATAATAATTTTGACCATAATATGATAAACTATTTGGACTAAAATATATTGAACTTGAATTAGTTGTATTTATTCCACTTAAATTAGTTCTTCCATATATTGTTGGATGGGAAAAATAATCAGGTGAAAAATAATTATGTTGAATATAAGGATTACTTCTTTTATTAAACTGTTGAAAACTTTGATTGCTTGGACTATTATATAATTTTTCTTTTAATATTTTAAAATCACTTTCATATAATTGAGGAATTTTTATTGGTTTATCTTTTAATGATGATTTAGAATATAAACTTTGATTATTAAGTGAATTATTATTATTTATATTTTTATTTTGAGTTTTTTTAAATTGATCTATTTCAATGTCTTTAACTTGGTCTTTATTTGTTGATTCATTTTTTAATGATGTAGTACTTAATGTTAATCCATTGTTTAAAAAAAATTTAGGGATACAAACTTCTAAAAATAATTTATTTATAACTATTTTAGAATTTACAATTGAATTGAAATTTGTCATAAAATTTTCTGGTTGTTTTAAATTATGTATTGGTTTAAAAAATTCAATTCCTAAATTTGTATTTGATAATACTTTAGCAAAAAAATTTGTTTGTATTTGGTTGTTATTATTATTTATTTGGTCATCTTGAATTAATTCATTTTTATATTTTTCTAATTTAAATTGAATACTTTTTATGAACTTTCTAGTTTCAACAGAAAATTTTAAGTCATTTGTAAATAAAGGTGTATTATGAATATAACCATTTAATGTAAAAAATAATTCTCTATCTACACCATCATTATTTATTTCTCTTATTATTTTTAATTTTTCTTTTTTTTGTAAATCAAATTCAATGAAAAAAATGTTATTTAAATTTTCTTTAATACCTAAATTTGCATCTATTATCATATAATTAAACTTATTATCTAAAGGAAATTTCATACTTAAAACATCAGAAAAATCTTTATCCATTTGTGAAATTGATATTTCATTTAATTTTGAAGTCTCAATTATATTCTTATCACTAATTTTTTTACTTTGTAAAATATTTAAAATACTTTTTTCTAAACAACGAAAGAAAGTATTTTTTCCTTGAATGTTCTATAATTATTTAATTAATTATTTATCTTACATAAGAATAAGTAGTTTTATTTTGACTATATGATATCATTAATTCCCATTCTACACATTTATTAAAACATAAAGAAGATATTTTATGTTTTTGTTCTTTTTTTATTTGGTTTTTAGTATTTTTTTTCATATTATTATTATGGATGTTATTGGATTTTTTCTTCATTTTTTTAATTTAATTGATTTTAATTTAATGTTTGAACATTAACTTTTATTTAGATTTTATTATCATTTTTTTCATATCCGATATATATTTTTTATTTAATAATTTTTAATTGTGGTTTTAGAGAGAATTTTAAGATTTTTATTTAGTGTAGATTTTTTCTATATGATTATGATAATAATATATAAAATTAAAATAAAACTTAAAACTTATATAATTATTTTTTGTAATTATTTAAATAAATTACATTTATTAATTTTAAATTATTTTATATATATTTTTTATAATGAAACAATTAAATTAAATATATTTATTTTTAATTTTTTAATTTATTAATATTATTTGGCTCAAATTGATTAATCAATTTTTTTCAAAATATTTTCTATTTATATAATCCTCATCTTCATCAAAATTACTCACTGAATTTTTAATTAATTTTTCTTTAAAAATTTTAAAATATTTTTATCTTCTTCAATCTTCTTTTAAGAGCCATTCCATAATATCTTTGATTTAACATAAAAAATCAATTTGATGTATAAATTAAATAATAATAATAATTATAAAATAAGTTAAAATAGTTTTATCTTATTTTTAAACAAAAAAACCAAAAAAAATTGATTTTTAATAACCAAAATTTAAAGTTTAAAAATTAATTTATATTAAATTATCAATATACAAATAAATTAAATCCTATTATCAAATAATAAATAAAAAATCCAATAGAACCTCAAAGACTCAAAAAAACTCAAATAAAAATCAATATTTATTTATCTTATATTCATAAAATTTCCAAATGAAAAAATTTGATTATTTTTCCTATTAACTTCTAAAACTTTATTTCTATCATTAATATTCCAAAATCTCAAAGTTTCATCACTACTTCCAGAAACAATAGTACAACCATCAGGACTCATACTTAAATATAATACTCTATTCATATGTCCATGTAATTCAGCAATTTTATTCATTTTAGGATAAGACCAAACAGCAATTTGATTTTTAGAATAACCATGACTTGAAATAATTTCTTTTTCATATTTATTCCAAATTAATTGACAAACTTGACTTCCAGTATCAATAGAATAATTTAATTGACCATTTTCAGCATTAAAAAATTTTATACTATGGTCTTTTTTTCCTCCTCCAGAAGCTAATATTCCTCTTTGCCAAGGAGACCAAGCTAATGCTTTAACTGCTGCACAATGATTATTAAATATATATAATGGAGATATATTTGAAAAACAATTATTTTGATTCTTATTAATGTAAAATGAACTTTTCGATTCAAATAAATCCCATATTTTATTATTTGAATTATTTCCTTTTTTAATATCCCATAAACATACATTATTATCATTTCCTCCTGAAGCTAATATATTAAATTCATTATCCCATTTTAAAGCACAAACTTCTTTATTATGTCCATTTATTAATTTATGAATCATATGTTCTTTTACTCTAACATCATGGTTTATAATTAATGAATCTTTTGAGCCTGTAGATAATAAATATCCATTCCAATTTAAACATGAAACTCTATTTGAATGACCTTTTAAATTTCTTATTTTTGAATTTTTTTCAATATCCCATAATTCAGTTAAACCATTATTATGTCCTATTCCTAAACATGAACCATTATTCATAAAAGATACTGAACATATGTTTTCATTATTATTTGATGTTGTTAATAAATGAGTTTGACCATTATTTGCATTCCATAAATATACTGAAGGTCCTAAACAAACAGATAATATATTTTGATTTCCCCAATCTAATAAATTTAAATAATAATCATCTATTAATTGAGGAGCATCTAATATTCTTTCTGGTTCATTTGGTATATGATGATGATTTTCATTTCCAAAAAATTCTGCTTCTATTATATCATTATATTTATCTGCATTATTTTGGTAAATTTCTATTACATCTGTTATTAAATTTTGAGAACTTTTTCTATGAAATTTATTTGATTCTTTTGTTTCTTCTTCTAAAATTTGCTTAGAAAAATTTAATAGACGATGATTGTTATTAATTGGTAATGATGCTTTTCTTTTTACTCTACAGTTGTTTTCATTTTTTTTTCTAGGAAGAATACTATCAATTAATGCATTATTCATAATAAAATTTGAAGAAAAAGATGAATTTTCATTATTTAAATCTGATATTTGAAGGTCATTTACATCTCCTTTTAAAAATAAAAGAGGATTTTCTTTACTTTCTCTTAAAGGAATAAATCTATCACCCTATATTTAATATAATTTGAAAATATTAAAAAATTATTTTACTTTTATTTCATTTCTTATTTTCTTTGAATTTATTTTTGAACAATTTTCATTAAAAGTAAAAGTTTTTTTAATCGAAGAAGAAATATTATTTGAATCAATAATTATTGGTTTTGATTGATTTTTTGTTAATGAAGATTCTTGTTTGAAATTTGAATAAATTGAATTTTTTTTATTATTTTTCTTATTTGGAGTAAAGCCAAAAGGTGTTTGAAAATAGTTTATATTATCATTTTTATTAGATTCTTTAAACCTTACACTCATTTTTTATTTGTCGTTAATAATTAATTCATTTATAAATCATTAATTTTAAAAGTTTAATCAGTGAAAAATAATATTTTTTCTAATAATTTTTTTTCAATTTTTTCATTTTTTAATTTCACTTTCTTTATTATTCAATTCTAAGAATTTTTCAAAGAAAAAGAAATACAATGTTTGTAAAAACAAAAGTATTCTTTTCAACTGAAAAGTTAAGAGTAAGTTAAATTCAATCCTGACCAGAAAAAAAGAAATAATTATTTTATTTCTTAAATAATTTATTAATTAAAATTATTTTAATTCATATTAATTTAAAAAAAAACTTTTAATTATTTTATAATGTAATCTAGATATCATATTAATATATTCATTTACAGGAATTTACTTGTTCTGATTGAGTAATTCATATAAAAACATTTTTTCAATATTTTTTTTAACTTCATTTATTTTTGAATTAAAATGAATATCATAAAAATCTAAAGTATCTGAAAAATATAATATCATTTTACAAATATTAGTTTCTGTTAAATATGAAATAACATTCTCAGGAATATATCTAGATAAATATTCTAAAATCTTCAATAAACAGTTTTTTTCTTTTTCCAAATTTTGAATATTTTTACTTTTAATTAAATCATAGATATAAATGAAATATTTTTGTATTTTAAAAATAAGTTCTTTTTCTTTCTCAATATTTATATTAATCTCATTTTCTTCATTTCTTTTTTTTTTTTTACTTAAATAATTGTTTTTTTTAATAGAATTTTCTTCAGTGTCAATTAATTCTATTTCTATATTTTCTGTTTCTTCATCTTTTTTGATTTTTAAATTTTCAATCTTTTCACTTGAATTTGAATTTTTTTTTTTACTTTTTTCGATCAAAAAATATTGATTTGATTCATTCTGAGCATTTATTAATCTTATAGCTTCTTTAATTGCTAATTCTAATTTTTTATTTTTCACTTTTGAAAATTTTGCAAATCCCAAATTAAAATCAAAAATATAATTTTTGGATAATTTAGCATGAGTTTTATCACCAATGAAATTAATAGTATAAGGTTTTTTACTATTATTTTTTATATCAACAATCTAAATTTATAAAATAAATTTATTTTACTGTTCCAGGCCACCATGGAAATCCTTGTATCTTTGCCCATATAATACTTCCAATTTCAAAATCTTTAATCATTATATTTAAATAATTTAAATTAATTGATATATATTTTTTTGGTGGGAAAATCTTTATATATATAATAATATATTTATATTCATAATTTTAAATCTTAATTGTATGAAATGAAAAACTGTATTATTAATTTTTTATAAATAAATTAAATATTTGAATTATTATATATTTTTATTTTATAAGATTTATTTTTAATATTCACGATTCATTGTTATTTTTATTTTCTTTTTTAATTAATTTATTAGATAAAGATATTTTAGAGTCTAATTTTTCAATATGTTTTTTCAAATCATTTTGAATTATAGTATATTTTTCTATTTCTTTTGTTTTTTGTTGAATTTCTTCTTTATAATCAATTTCTCTAATTTTATATTTATTAATTTCCATTTCCATTTCTCTTATATATTCAATTATCTTTTTAACAGAAGAAAATTTTTTTTTAATTTCTTCATTATTCTCTTTCTCTAATCTTGTAACATAATTATTAACATAAATATCTTTATTTTGGTCATAAAAATCAAAATCTTTTTTAAGTTTTTGATTATTATCAATCACTTTTTCAATTATTTCTTTTTGTTTTTTTTCCCTATAATCTAAAGTGTTTTTTATTTTATCAATTTCTTCATTTTTTTTTTTTTCAATTCCCTCAATTTCTAAAAGCATATTTTTATTTTGTTCACATTGAGCTTGAAGCATTTTTTTATAATCTTTTTCTAATTTTTCATTTTCTTTCTTAAATTTTTGTAAAGCATCATTCGGATTATACTGTAATTCATAATTTAATAAATCCATTGGTTTTTTCTTAGGATGAACACATAAAAATAATTGTTTAGGAGTTTGTCCTGAAAGTAGAATATTATTAATTTCAATGAATTTCTTATTTTCAGAAATATTATCTAAATTATAATCATCGTAGGTATTTTTCCTAAATAAATTCTCATGCATTTCTGCCATTTCTCCTCTTTGTTTATAACCAAAAATTAAATCAATCCAATTATTTAAATTATTAGAAACATAATTACCTTCTAAAGCACATCTATTAATACTTATAAATTCTTTTGGACTTTTTGCCCATTTAGGTAAAATAACATCAGGTATTAATTTTAAATTATTTTCTTCAGAATTTTTCTTTTTTTTACCATATAATAAATTATTATAATTTAAAAGAAATTCACCATCACCTTCAAAAAATTCTGGAATTAATTCCATAACATCATTACCTTCAGAGTATAAATATTCCCAAAATTCTTTTATTCCATCCATTATTCCATTATCGAAACTTCCTCCTTGCATTTGTAATTGAAATCTAGGAAATTGTCTATTTAAATAAAACATTATAATTAAAGGAGATGAATAATGAATTGGATATAAAAATATATCTTCTTGCTGAACAAGATTTGTTTTATTATTTAAATATTTTTCTCTAAATCTAGATAATTTATCTGGATTTAATGCTCCTATTGGTTTGGATAAATCTCTATAATTTTTTTCATTTGTTATATCAAAATTTTCATCTCCTTCATAATTAGATAAAATCCATGGAAATACTGGATATTGAGATAAATCATTAAAAGATCTTCCTGACATGAAATTTAAATATAGTAAATAATCATAATTTAATATTAAACCTTTTGACCATAAATCTGAATGATATTGTATATTTGTATATATTTTATCTATATTTGGACTATTTTTTAATAAATATTCTTCTATTTTTTCACATTCTGTTTCATTTTCAAAAAGAAGAATTTTACTTCTTTTTGATTGATATAAAATTATATTTAAACCAATATTTTTATAAAGATATCTATATTTAATTATTGCTTCAATTTTATTTAATTGGATAGTTAAATTTTTTCTTTTGAAATTATTTATTATTGGATAAAATCTTATATAATGACTATTATATTTATTATTCTTACTACAAATAAAAATTCCATGTTGACTACCTTCTGGTAAAAGTCTAATTGCTTTTGCTTTAATTTGAATTTGATTATTATTTATTATTATTTCATTTTTATTTTCATAAATTTCATTCACTTTTCTTCTAATAAATTGATAAATTTCTTTTAAATCATCAAAGGAATTTTTATGGATTAAATTATCATTAATTAATTTTCTATTCTCATTAAATAATTGAATATCTTTTTTTTTCCCTTCTAAAATAATAAAAAAAGTAACAGGAGAAATTTCTTTTTCATAAATTCCAATTTGGACTCTGGAAATACATTCGTATTTTCCTATAGAAAAAAGTAAAAAATTATATTTATTTGAATCTTTGATTTCTTCTTTTAAAAATTTAATTAATTCATAAAATTGTTTTAAATTAAGTAAATTATCATTAAAAAAATGATTTAAATCAAGTGAATTAATTTTAATATTAATGTTATTATTTATTTGATTTAAATTTGTAATATTATTATTTTTCATAAAATTTTTATTATCCATAAAAGTAAATTGAGTATTATAAAAAGATTCTCTTCTTTTATTATTATTTCCACAAACTATTAAATTTAAAGTTTCACAAAAATCTCCCATTTTAAAATTATTCCAATTAATATTTTGATTTATATTTGAATCTTCTTTTATTACTTCAGATAATCTTTTGTTTGTATAATTACTAGTATATGATTTTCTTTTGGATGAATTTTTTAATTTTGGAGAGTCAGTTAAAAGATTATTAAATTGAGAAGTATTTTTCTTTGTCAATTGTCTCATTAAAACATTTTTACCAAGATAAGTATTTTGTTTTATTAAATCCGAATTATCTTTTTGAATTGTTGAATATATATCATCTAAAGTACAAAACTTAATTTGAAGATTGTCTTTAAATTTAAATAAAAAAACTGGAAGAAAAATTTCATTAGGTTGAAAAATCAATCCTTTTGTAGTTAAATGTAAAATTCCTTTTTCAAAATAATTGGATTGAATATGATAAAAATTACTAACTAAAGAATTAATAATAAATTCATTTTCATTTAAGAATAAAAGATTAAAATCATCTTTAGGTTTTTTTATAGTATGAAGCATGATTTATTTTTTTTTCATTTAATATTTAATTGTTAATTAAGAATAAAAAAATATAATTTAAAATATAATATCTAAATTTTTACTATTTCTAATTTTCATTATTGAGGAAATCGGTAAAATTTTCAAAAGTAATTTTTCCATCAGATTTACCTGCTAATTCTAAAAGTCCTTCTAATTCATCTTCAGTAAAATGTTGATTTAATAATTTATTAACTCTTTTTAAATCTTCTATGTCTAAATAACTTTTTCTAAAAAATTTTATAAAAAAAATTATTACTTATCTTTATCCATGTAACAGTATCCTTCTAAAAAAATTTTTTCTGGATTTCTTGAATTTTCATATATCTTTTTAAAAATTGAACAAAATTCTTCAAAAGAAATATAATCTGAGCTATTATTTTTTTCATCGTAATTTGAATCATTATTATTTGAAATATCATCGTTATTTGAAGTATTTTGGTTTGAATTTTTATTATTTGATTTTGATGAAATATTATTATCATTTGATTCATCATATTCAACTCCTTCAAAGTCTTGTATTAATTTTTTCACTGTTTCTTTTTTTAATTGTTTTTCATCACCTTTTAATATATTATAAACATTCTCTAAATTTTCTGTATTATAAAAAAATTTTTTATATTTTTCATCATTATTGTTCATTTTTTTAATGTTAAAATATTTTAAAAAAATGAATATATCATTAAATTTTATTTAAATTTTAAGGAATAATGAAAGAAAATCATCAAGAATTAATTTGTTATATATGTAAACAAAAAAATCCAATGAAATCAATTAAATATGAATTTAGTTGTAATCATTTATATTGTTTAAATTGTTTATTTCATTTAATGTTTATTAATAATATTCAAGATTTTAAAAATATTGCAATTTGTCATATAAATTGTGGATGTAAAAATGGTTATTTAGAAATGGATTTAAAACAAATAAATGAAATGCTAAAAATAAAATCAAAAAATGAACAAAATAATGAAAATTCAGGTAATGAAAGAGAAATTTGTACTTTACATAATTTAAAACAAAATTATTTTTGTAAAAATTGTCAAATGTATATTTGTCAGATATGTTGTAGTAATAAAGAACATAAATCTCATGAAATAATTGAAAATTCAAAATATGCATTATTATATAAAGATTTTTTAAAAAATATGCCATTAAAATTTAAATCTATTGAAGAATTTATTGTCAACTTTGAGAAAGTTGCAAATAATTTTAAAAACCAAATTGAAGATGATATTAATAATACAATTAATAATATTAATGACTTAATTAATAATTTAGTAAAAATAAGAGCAGAATATGCAAAAAACATAAAAGAAAAATATGAGCAAGGTTCAATGGCTTTAAATATTTTGAAGTTATTTTATTGGAATTTTTATACTGATTTTTCCAAAAGTGAAAAATGTGAAGATATATTTCTGTTAAAATATTTAAAAAATATAAACTATGAATTTATCAATATGGAATTAACATATAATCAAAGAATGTTCGATCAATTAAACATAATAAAAAACGAAGCAGAAGTTTTAAAAAAATCAACAGATGAAATATTTAATTTAAAATTTGAATATCAAAAAGTTACAAGAGAATATAGAGCAGGATATAAAATATTTGGACATAAAGACCAAGTTACAAGTTTATTACTTTTAAAAGACAAAAGATTATTATCAGGTTCTTTAGATTACTCAATTAGATTTTGGGAAGAAAAGCAAATAAATCAATATATTAATTGTGAAAAAATAGAACAATTTGTAAAACCAATAACATGTTTATATCAAATTTCAGATGGAAGAATTTTATCATCAGCTCTTAAAGATAATTGTACAATAAGAATTTGGAATAAACATTCAAATGAATATGAATGTGAAATAACATTATCTGAGCATAAAGGTGCTATAACAATAATAACTCAATTAAAAGATGGAAGATTAATTTCTGGAAGTAAAGATAAAACAATCATAATTTGGAACATTAATGGAAATAGTTTTAATATGATGCAACAATTAACTGATCATAAGGGGGGAATTTATAGTATTGAAAAATTAAAAAATGGGAAAATTGCTTCAGGAGGTGAAGATAAAATTATTATCATTTGGAATGAAAGTAATAATAAATTTTTCTTAAAAGAACAAATATTAGATTATCATACTAGTAAAATTAGATGTATTATTCAATTATATGATGGAAGATTAGTTAGTGCTGGTGAAGATAATTTATTAATTTTTTGGAAAGAAAAAGAAAATAAATATAATTTTGAATTTAAAATTGATAATGTTCATAAGAAAGCAATTACTTGTTTAATTCAATTAAAAAATGGAAATTTAGTTACTGCTTCTAAAGATAAAAATATTATTATTTGGGAAAAAAATAATGATTATTTTATTCAAAAACAAATTTTAGAAGAACATGTTCGTTCTGTAAATTGTATTGTTGAATTAAATAATGGAAATATCGCTTCTGCTGGAGCTGATAATATAATTATTTTATGGAAAAGTGGTGTAATGATGGAATAATTTTATTTAATTTTATTTTGACAAAATTTATAATATATTTTTTATATATTTTTTTATTTTATTTTTACAAAAAAACATACTTATAAGTTTATAAATTTAGAATTTTTTTAAAGTTTCATTTGTTTTTTGTCTCTTCTTAATTATCATCTTCTAAAAGAAGATTATTAAATTTTTTTGTTTATGAGATAATGAATTTCATTTTAAATTTTCATTTGATTATGAAATTTCATAAGAATAAGTAATAATTCAGGTAATATAATTCCATTATTTCTTCTTTAAATTTTATTCTCTTTTTTTAAAGAAAAATATTAATCATATTTAAATTGACTTGATTTTTGGTATGATTAATTCTAAATAATGAAGTTGAGGAACACCTTATCAATAATTTATTTTTTCATTTACAACAACGTTATTTTCTAATTTTAAATGCATTTTTTTATTATTTCCAAAAACATAAAAAATAATGTTTATTCAAAAATTTAAATAAATTTAAATTAGATAAAATAATCTATTCTATTTTACCTTATTAAAAAATTATTAAAAATTTTATATTAATCTTTCTTCTTTTTACTTTTTTTTTGTTCTTTTTCCATTTGTTTCTTTTTATATTCTTCAGTATCTTCTTCTAAAACAGCTTCAATTTTATTGCTGTCTTTTTCAAGAATCCAATCTTCTGGAATTTCAACTAAAGAATGAATAATCATAATAACTCCAAAAACTCCAATTAAAATAGTATCAATCCAAGGATATTTTTGACTTAAAGCTTCATAAGATTCTCCTTCTGAAATTTCTGGAGGTTTTAATGGATGATATTTTAAAAAATCAATAACAAATACTAAAATTCCAGAAATAAATTGGAAAAATTTAAATCCAAAAGTTGCTAATACACTACATATTAGACATATAAATAAAAATTTTTTAAATATTGGAATTGGATGAATTAATTGTTTATTAATATAATCTGGCCATGTAAAATTAGAATATTTTGCTGCATCTTTCATTTGATTTTTAAATTCTAATGCATATTTTGGTAAATCATTATAATTATAAGCAACAAATGAAAGAAGGAATGAATATATTAATAATCTTAGTACACTCCATATTAAAAAATCTAAGAATTTATAACGAGTAATCATTAAAATTTTTTTAAATGTTAAATTAATTATTTTTTTTGTTAAAAATTAGTAATTATTTGATATAATTATTTATTATTTTATAAAAACAATATTTATTTAAATTCATAATTACATTTATTTATATTAAATTATAAATTGTGTTCAAAAATGAATCAATATTTTTTTTTACTATTAAAATGAAAGTTTTCATTTTCAGTAATATTATATTTTTCAGAATTATCAGTGAAATTATAATTATTATCATTATAATTTTCAAATTCTTGATTGTTATTATTATAATCATTGATATTATAATTTTCCTGAGTCATACTATTTTCATTTTTATTCAAATTATAATTTTCAGAATTATGATTAATATTATAATTATTATTTAGGTCATAATTTTGAGAATAATTATTATAATTATTAGGATGATAATTTTCTGTGAAATTATAATTATTATTAATATTATTACAAGAATCATATAATATTTTTTTCTTTTTTAACCCTGTATAAGAATTTTCTTCTCTATTTGGTGAATAATAAGAATTTATTTCATTAATATTATTTATATTAAAATTTGTATTAATTTTTGGGGCAAAAGTACATTCTTTTAATTCTTTCAATTCTCTTTCTTCTTTTCTTTTTAAATTTTCAATATATTTTTTATTTCTATTCTCATCAATTCTCTTTATTAAATCATCATCTAAAATATATTTAGAAACAATATGATCATATTTATGATTAATATATTTCTTTGGGATAATTAATTTATCACTTGACATAGATTTCTTTAAAGTCTTTTTCTTAATTCCCGAAAAACTTTGATTTATAAAATTATAATTAGTAGAATTTTTAAGTAAATAATTATTATTGTAATTATAATTAATTTCAGGAGAAAAACTAAAATTATTATAATAAGAATCTAAATTTTTTTTTAATTTTTCTTTATTTTCTGCATATTCATATGTCATTCTATCTATTTTTTCTAAAAGAGATTCTCCTTGTCTTTTAATATCAATTTTAATTGCAGCATTTGATGTTGAAGTAAATGATGTATTTGGATTAAAAGTATTTTTTTCTTTTTCTGATTTTTCTATTTTTTTCTTTAAATTATACATTTTTGAATGACTTTGAAATAAATATTCATTTTGCTTTTCTATAAATTTATTTATATTAAATTGAGAATTATTATTAATATTTGAATAAGTTTTTGGGTGAAATGAACATTCTTTTTCATCATTTGTAATATTTTTTTTTCTTTGTTTTATATCTTTTTCTGATTTTATGAATTTTTCAATTTCATTTTGAATTCCCTTTTTTGGTTCATATAATCTTTCATAAACATTTTCATCTTTTTTTAAATTATTTGAAAAAGAATAATTAATTTTTGGATTAAAAGAATTTGGATTTATATGATTTTTTAGTTGATTAATTTTTTCATTTGTTTCTTGAATAATTTCATTTGTTCTTTTTTGAATTGGTTTATTTAATTTTGGATTTGATGTTACAATTTTTCTACTTTTTTTATTTATTTTTGGAGCATATGAATATTTATTCATTTCATCATTATCATATTGGGTTTTTAATTTTTTTTGTTTTTCTAATTTTTTATTATGATCTTCATATAATCTTTGAATACGAGGATTTATTTCTTTTTTTTTATTTTTATTTTCTTTTTCCTTTTCATTATTGTTTTCTTTATTTTGAACAATTAAATCATTAATATCAATAACATTATTATTAGTATCACTTCTATCATAATGACTCTTTAAATTAGAATTATTATTTCTTTTATTTATTTTTGGTTTTGGTTTTGATGAAGAACGTTTTTTAATTGGTTCATTATTATTAATTCTTAAATTACTTGCTGAATGCATATTATATAATTTTTCTCTGAAAAAATTTTCCTTCAAAATATTTTGACTTTGAGATTCATTATTTTCTTTATATAAATCATCCTCATCTAAAGTATCTAATAAATTTATATTTTTTCCTTTATATTCAAATACATTTCCTTCATTATTCATTATAAAAATTATAATTTAAATTAAAATTAAATAATTGTTTAAAATATATTTACAATAACTTAAAACAATTGTTTTAATTTTCAAAAATTAATTTAAATAATTAAATATAAGTTTTAGGACTTAATACTCTTAGTGGACAAACTATATTTAAATAATTCTCAAATTTCTGATTATTCTCAGGAGATTCTTGGAAATAAGTCAAATAAATTTTTTTTTGTTCATCTCTTGAAGGTTCAATCCAATCATTTTTTAAACAAGAAAAATATTTAATTAATTTTTCAATTTTTTCAGAAAGTGAAGGATCATTAATATCAATATTTTTAGTAATAACTGCAGTCATAACTTCTTTACTTGTTTGATACATTATATCCCAAGTAACAACCATATCATCTTTTGTTTTAGGTTGAAAATTCATTTTTTTATTTGTTAAATTTTTATTAATAATATTGATTAATGAATTTAACAAAAGATAAATCTTTAGTTTAATGTTATTAAAAAAAATAAAAATTAAATTATAAATTTAAATATCTTCTTCTTCATTTTCTTTATCTTCAAAAACTTCAACTGGATTTTCATTATTATTTTCATTAGGTTCTAAAATTTCATCTTCATTTTCATCTCTGGGAATTTCATAATGCTCTTCTTCTTTTTCATTTTCCTCAAAATTTTGTTTTTCATTTTCATTAAAATGTTCTTCTTTATTATCTTCAAAATTTTCTTCATCATTATCTTCAACAATTTCATTTTGATTAATTTGATTTTGATGAGAATTTTCATTGGATAAATTTTGATTAAATATATTTTGATTATTCTCCATCATATTATTATTCATAGTAGAAGTCATTCTTCTCATATTATATAATTCTTCGACTTGGCCTTCAACAGTTTGAATTCTTTGAGACATAATTTTCATAGTTTTAGTTATTATTTCTAATTGAGTTATCATTTTATCAAAAGAAGAAGCTAATTCTGTTGGTAAATGAGCAAAAGGATTTAATTGACTATTATTAATCATTGCACTTGAATTATTCTGATAACTTGAATTTGAATTTTGTAAATTTTGAGTATGAGTATTATTATTTATATTATTTGATTTTAAAAATGTATTTTTAATCCCTTTTTCAATTGTAACTTTATATTTATTTGCAAAATATTTATTTGGTATTTTTCCTCCATTAATTATATTTTCTCCACCTTCAATTCCCATTTGTACTTCGTTCATAAAATTATTATCATAATTTTCTTTAGTTTCTTCTAAATTAATTTTCCTCTTATTTGACATTGTAACAGTTTGATTAGTTGCTTTTGCCAAAGTATTAAATTCTTCATCCATATTTTTGATATTACTTTTCCATACCATTAAAATAGAATCTTCACCTCCAGAACAAAAATAATCACCTTCTTTAGAAAAATTAACACTTTTAATTTTGCCTTGATGACCATGAACAGTGTATAATATTTGTCCCATTTTTAAATCCCATATTTTAATAGTAGAATCATCAGAACAACTAATTAAATAATTTCCACTAGCATGATAAGAAATACAATTAATTTTATCAGAATGAGCATCATAATGTTGAATTAATCTTCCACTTCTAATATCAAATATTTTAATAGTTTTATCATCAGAAGCACTTGATATTAAAGTTCCATCAGGAGAAAATCTACAAGAATTAACATTACTAATATGATCATTAAATAAATGAACTATATTTCTTTTTTCAATATCAAATATTTTAACAGTATTATCATCACCACAACTTCCAATTAATCTATCATCAGGTGAAAATCTAGCACATCTAATCCAATTATTATGTCCTGGATAACTGGAAATAAATTTAATTTTAGGTGAAGTTATATTAAATAATTTAATAATTTTATCATTTGAAGCAGTTAATAAAAATTTATTATTTGAAGAAAAATCAATAGATCTAACTGGACTTGCATGACACTTTAAAACTTGATATTTTCCATTTACTGAATTGTTCCATAATCTTACTGTTTCATCATTTGATGCTGATGCTATTATATTTCCTTTTACATTTATTGCTACTTCATTTATTGATGATTTATGTCCAATAAATTTAAATGGACGCATTTGAGGTTTAAAATTCCATACAAATATATTTCCATCTGATGATCCTGTTATACATTGCTTCATGTCTGGAGAAAATAAACATGATGTTATTGTATCGTTGTTTCCTTTAAATGAACGATGAATTATTGGATCAGTGAAAAATGATTGGATTCTCATTTTTTTTAAATGGGATTTTTATAAATTATTTTAAAATTATTTTGCTTTGAGTTTTTTAAGCTTAATTTTTTATTTTTTTTTATTGTTATTTTTAATTTTTATTTTTTTTCTTATTTTATATTTGAGTTTTAATATATTGTTAATATGATTATATATTTAATTTTTTAAATTATGAATGAATTATATATTCAAATAATGATAAAAATTCGTTTTTTTAACATTAGAAAAAAGATTAATTTGAAAAAAAATAATTTAACATATATTAATTTAAACAATTTAATTATTTAAATGGAAGGTAAAAAAACATTATGTGTATTTGACATGGACAGAACAATAACAAATGAAGATTCAATGGATGTAACATCAAAATATTTATTGAAATATGAACAATTAGATTCTTTAGATGAAGCAGCAGAAAAATATATAAATTGGTGTGATACATTAAATTTCTTTTTCCAGTTAGTTAAATCCAACGGAAAAGGAATTTCAGAAATAAAGACTTCTTTATCAAAAGTTGAGTTAACAAAAGGAATGAATAGACTATTTAATTATTTAAGGAGAAATGATGATAAATATGATTCAATTATAATATCAAGTGGAAATATTTTTTGCATTAACGAAATGTTAAAAATTAATCATATTGATGATTTAATTAAAGAAATTATTGCAAATAGAACTAAAATAATAGATGATGCTTTAATAGTTTCTGAAGCAAATCCACATAATTGTGATATGTGTTGTCCTTCAATTTGTAAAAAGAATGAGTTAGAAATTTATTTTGAAAAACATCCAAGAAATAATTACAAAAGAGTTGTTTTTATGTGTGATGGTTATAATGATTTATGTCTTGTGAGAAATTTAGAAAAAAATGATTGTTGTGTTCTTAGAAAAAATTATGATTTATATCAAGCTCTTTTTATTGAAAAAGTTAATGTCAAAACTAAATGTAAATTCTTTACTTGGGTCACTGGATTTGATATTGTTAATATTCTTGAAAGATTAAAAAAATTCTAATTTTGATGTTTTATAAATTTTCTTTCTTGGATTTTATTGTGAAAGAATTTTTTAGTTTTTTATTATTTATTATTAAATTGTCTTTATATAAAAGTAATTTTTATTAACAAAAATTTAAGTATAATTTTTAAAATAATTGCTTTAATATTATTTATATTTCAATATGAGGAACTAAATTAATAAAATTAAATATTCATTTGTTGTTAAATTTAAGATTATAATGTAATTATTTATAATTAAATTAATATAATTAATTTCCTAAATTCATTAAATATAATTCCATCCTACAAAATTATAATCAAAAAAAATATTTTTAAAAAAAATTTCAAATCATAAAAAAATATTTCATATTCAATTATTTAGAATTTATAATGAAAAATTTAATTTTATATATTCATTAATTATAATTAAATATAATCAGAAATTCATTTATAAATATAATTTTATATTTTTTAATTTCAAAGATAAGAACCTTATTCTTGAATTAATAATTATATAAGAAATAATTTTTTGTTTATCAAAGTTTTGTTTTTTTTGGACTTATAACCTAAAATAATATATATTTTTTATTTCAATAGTATTTAACAATATAATAAATAAAAATACCAAATTCAAGCATAATTTAAAAAATGATAACAAATGAGAATCTATATAATAATTTAAAAAACCACAAACTAATTTTTACTCTTTAAACGATCCAATATTTTTTCAGAATTTAATTTCACAATAGTGTTATTTCCTATACCAATATTTCCCATTCTTTGTAAAAAATCTTTTTCTTCATCATTCATTCCATTTTTAGAATCATCATGTGTTTTTTTTTTATCCAAAAATTTCATAAAAACTTCAGAATAAAACAAATCTGGATTATTTAAATTCATATTATCTTTTTCTATTTTTTGACTTATCACACTAAGAATATCTTTTTTATTCCTTTTTTTATCATCATCATATCTATATTCAATTCCTGTCATAAACTGTTTAGATTTAGGTATTATACTATTTGATTTTGGAGATTCATCATCATTATTAACGTTTTTTTGGGATTTGGCAGTTTTCACTGATTTCATAGATTTCATTGATTTCATAGATTTCATAGATTTTACTCTTTTAAATTTAACTCTTTTTTCTTCGTCTTTTTCTTTGATAGATTTAAAATTAATATGTTTAGTATTATTAAAATCAATGCCTGTATTTGATTTATAATTATTTTGATTATTCTTAAGATTAATTTCTTCTTTTATAAAATTTTCAACTTTTTTCCTAAATGAATCATCTTTGCTATAATTATGGTCACTTAACTGATCAATATTATCATATTCACTATTAATAGAAAAAGAAATTTCAGTAGAACAAATAGATATATTATCAATACTTGACTTTTTTTTATAAATTTCATTTATCTCAAATTGAAAATTAGGATTTGATTGTTGAGAAATAATAAAAGTTTCTTCAGGATAAATTTCATCATTAATTTCATCATAATTATAAGGAGTATAATTTCTTTTATGAGTTTTAGCTCTTAAATATTTTAATTCAGTAGGCTTTTTAATATATTTTGATTCTTCATGCTTTTGAGTAGAATAAGTTTTAAATGTATTTTGAATAGGATTAATCATACTATTATCAGAAACAGAAGATTTTTTAGTGCATTCCCTATTATAATCTTCAACAATAGTTTTTAATCCAGTTTCATTAAAATAAGATTTTATGATATTTCTATTATTATTTTTTGCCATTAAGCTCTTTTCTTCAGAAGAAGAATCATCAGAACTTTCAGAAATACTAGAACTACTATCGTCAGAATGAATATTTAATTCTGATTCTCTTGTTAAAGAAGGTATAGATTTCAAATCATTATCACCATCTTCAATTATACTAATTGAACTGGCAAATGAATTTGTTTTTTTTATTCTTTTATATTTATTTGGATTAACTCCATGTTCATTAGTAATCATTTTAACAATTCTATTTGTTAATCTTTTAATTTGTTCCATATTAAAAAGTGATTTTTGATTAATTTTCTTCCAATATTGAGGATAACTTGCAGAAATATTTATAGCATCTTCTTTATTTAAAAAAAATAATTCTGCTTTTCTGGATTTTACTCTTAAACATAAAGGACTTCTTTGGTCAAGAAACATTAATATATCTCCAAAATGTTCATTTCTTCTAATTTCTAATATTCGAAAATATTGTACTTCTTCTTTTTCTTCATTACCACTTATATTTAAAAGAGAAAATTTTGATTGTTTATTATTTTTATTTAAATTAGAATTTCTCTTCATTGGTTTGAAATTATATAATCCTTTATTTACTGAAGCATCTCTTGCAATATTATTGAAAAATAATGTGGATCTTCTCATTGGAGCGGAAAAATTAAATGTTCTTTTCAATTTTGATACATTTAATACAAATGGAAGTTGTAATGAAAGTGTTCCTCTTTTTACGAAAATAATATCTTCTACTAAATCACCGTCTTTTATTAATATATCATTTTTTAATGATAAAATTGGCTTAAATGCTAATATTATTTTTATAATAAAATCTGTATTTGTGAAATTTTTAAAAAATATAAAATTTTTGATTATTGGTTTATACATTTCAAATATTAAACTATTTCTTAATCCTATTGGTAATTCATCTATAATATTATGTTTGTTTTTTTTTTCATTGAAATGTTTATATTTTAAATATCTTTTAATTCTATCATATAATTCTTCAGAGAAATTAGGATAAGTTAATTTAATTTCATCTAAAATTTTAATATTATTTGATAATTCTTCAGTTTTATCATTTAATATTTTAATATAATTACTAATGGAAGTTAAAGCCCATGAATAAGCAAAAATTCCAACAACTTCTAAAAATAATCCAAAAATTTTTTCTTTATAATTTACACATGTTAAATCTCCATATCCAACTGTTGTTAATGTTGTTATAGTATAATATATTGATATTAAATATAATTGAAGAAAGTTTTTATTTGTATGATCAAAGTGACCTATCCAATTTGGATAATCATTTTTTCCAATAAATAAAAAAACACAAGCTACAATATGTAAAGAAATACAAAAAATAAATACACATATTGACAGTCTTCCATAATTGTTGAAATAATTAAATTTTGAAAATTCATTTGTGAATATAAAAACAAACTTATTACTTGAAACAACTTTAAATATTTTCATTAATCTCAATAAAATAAATAAATAAACATAATTTTTAGTATAAATAGGATGATTTAAAAATTCTGGATTATAACATTTTTTATCAAAAAAAATCAAAAGACTTTGTACTGGAATTGCAGAAATGAAATCCACAAAAAACCAAGTTTTAAGATAATGTTCTGCAATTAAACTATGTTTTGTAATTAAAATTTCATCAAAATCATAAAAAGCAATAAAAAATTGAGTAACTAAATCAATAATATGAAAAATATCAATTGTAACATTAAAAACAAGATTAAAGTAATATCTTCTTCCTTTAAAACAATGAATTTCATTTCTTCCTAAATACAAAGGAATAAAAAATAAATTATAAAATGTAAAAATAGCAATAAAAAAATCAATAAAGTGAATTATACCTGATTCAGGAATAATATAATAACGATCTACTGTTTCATCTATATTTTCTTCATCATCAAAAGAATCATAAACATAACCTTTTCTACTTAATATTCTAAATTTTTCTTTTTCAATCTCATCAAGAGTACTTTCTTCACTTTCACTTTCATTTTCATTATTTTCATTAAAAACATCTTGATCTAAAAGTTCATCTTCATCTAATAAAAAAGTTTTATTTTTATGAAGATTGTCTTTTTTTTTTCCAATAATTGATATTTTTAATTCTTTTCTAATTTCATTTAATTGAAGTATATTTTTATTTGATAAATTAGTTAATTCTAAAAAACTATTTTCACTATCATTATTTGAATCTGAGTCATTTTTAATTTCTGAAGACTTTTGTTGTTTTATTATGATATCACTGTTTTTTATTTTTGAAAGATTTTTTAACTCTATTTCTTTTTCAGTTCCTGAAGATTTTCCTTTTATTGAAATTGTTTTTTTTAAATTTTTTGATACTCCTTCATTTGATTTTTCAAAAGATTTAATATTTTTTCTTTGAAAGATATTCTTTTGAGCTTCTAAACTTTTTTGATGAGAATAAGTTTTAAAACTCTTTTTTGAGAAACTTTCCAATGTTTCTTCTTCCGTGTTATTATTTGTATCTTTTGTTATTTTATGTTTTTGTTTTTTCTTATGTTCTTTTTTGTCTTGTTTTTTAACAAGATCTTTAAATATACCAAAATGTTTTTTATATGTACTATCTTTCTTTTTAATTATACTATCTTTATTTTCAGCTTTTTTCAAAATACTATCTTTAAATTCAGATTTTTTATTTATGCTATCTTCATCCCCATATTTTCTAATTAAACTATCTTTATGTTTAGATTTTTTATTTATACTATCTTCATCCCCATATTTTCTAATTAAACTATCTTTATGTTTAGATTTTTTATTTATACTATCTTCATCCCCATATTTTCTAATTGAACTGTCTTTATGTTTAGATTTTTTATTTATACTATCTTCATCCCCGTATTTTTTCTTGAAACTATCTTTATGGTCATGTTTTCTAACACTTTCTCTTCCATCGTTTTTCTTTATATTTTCTTGTTCTTTATCGTTTTTATTTTTTAAAGCACTTTTATATTTATTTTCTTTACTTCTATGAGAATAATCTTTAGTTTTAAACCAATCTCTCGATTTATCAGAACCTTGTTTTTTATGACTAAAAACACGATTTATATTATAACTCATTCTTCTACTAAACGCTTTGTCAACATTTTTATCAGATATTTTTTGTAATTTAATTTTGTTTGTTGGATCTATTTGATGACTGTTTATCGTTAAAGCAGAGTTTCTTGATTTTGGTTTAATAGGTGGAGCATTTCCTTCATCAATACTTAATATAGTTTTTCTTTTTAATTTATTAACATAATCTAATATATCATGCTCTGCTTGAAATAATTCATTTTTATTATATTGTTTTATAACATTATTGTGATTTGCTTCTTCTAGTAAATGAGAATAATTCTCTTTGTGAATTGATTCGTTTAAATGAATTGAATGAGTTGAATGATTTAATTTTTTCATTTCTTAATTTTATTTTATAATTGAATTGCAAAAAATATTAAATAAATTTTAATTTTTTTCGATTCCTTAAAGATTTTTTTCGATGTTTTTTATATTTTTTTAAGAAATTGTTACATAAAATAAATAAAAATATTTTCTTCAAAAATTTTTCTAATTTTAAACATTTCAATTTTATAAAGGATTTAAAAGACATTTTCACATAATAAGTTTATGATAAAATTAAAAAGATTTTTTATTGAATTTTATGGAAATGAATTCTTTAATCTTTCTAATAATTAAATTTAGAAAAATTTTCTTACTATATCTATAATAATATAAAATTAAAAAAAAGAACAATAAAAAATAATTAATTGCTGTTATATAATAAGATAATTAAAAATAGTATTTTGATTTTTTCTATAATTAAATTAGGTTTTCATATTTGAAGAATAATTTTTTATTAAAAATTACTTTTTAATAGTATTTTATAATTTTATAATTAGAAATGGAATTTAATCAATTAAAACATTAAATTCTAATTAACTGAAATGTTAAATCTTTTAAATAAAACTTACCAATATTCTTTAAATCATTAATTTATAAACTTGAAGAAATTCAAATTTAATAGTAATTATTCTTTCTATTTTTTATTTCTCTTTTTATTATTTGATTTTTTATAATTTAAGACTTTTTCAAGAATTAAATATCATTTTCTTTACTTTTATCATATATAATTAAAATATTCTTAATTTTATTGATTAGAAATCCTTTATCTTTTGTATTTGAATATTTTTCATGTTTTAAAAGATATATCTCATTAATTTCTATTAATTCCAAAAATCTTATTTTCACATATAATTATCAATTAATAATATTTTATTATATTGTGATTTTTTATTTGGGACATAAGAATTCATAGTTCTTTGTTTTTAAAGATTATTAATTTTAATTAACATAAATTCAAGAAAATAAATATCAAATTTTTTTATATATTTTTAAAGATGTATTCCTTAATTTTAAATAGTTTATTTATTAAAACCAAAGATTTTTTATTTAATAAAAATAAAAATGAAATTTAATTTGATTTTTTTAATTTTTATTACTTTATTCTCTATTACTTTTCAAGCTAATTGTGAGAAAATAAGAAATTATTGCAAAGATCAATGTCATAGGAGAGCAAGGCTTTTTTGGATTAACGAATGCTGCAAAAATTGTGATAAAGAATATGTGCAATGTAAAAAAAAATTGGAACCTAAAAACTAAATATATTAAATACTTTTATTTTGAAAACTAAAAACATTTTTTTAATTCTTTCTAAAATATAGCTTAATAAATATTTTATCTGAATAAAAAATCTTGAAAAAAAAATAAACAAATTTTAATTTGTTTTATCTTTTTTTTCTAACTTTTGATATATCTTTTCATTTTTTAATTTGCTTTTTATAGATTTATTTTTAATTTAATATGTTAAAACAATAATTTTTTCAAATTATCCTTTTATTTTTTTAAATAAGATGAAAATTTTTAATTAGAATAGAAAGTACATTACTCAATTTTATGATTATAAAATAATTTTTAAAAGAAACATATCAAACATTAATTGAATTTAAATTAAATAAATTGATATTTATATCAAACATAAAAAAATAAAATATAATCAATTCATCAAATGTCATCAATTATGAATTATAGAGAAAGTCCAATTGTAAAAATGAAATGTCAAAATAGAAAAACTTTTAATATTTTGGATTCAAATCAAATATTATATGAAAAAAATAATGCATTAAAATCAATTGAACTTGATGATGATGATGATATTGAAGAAATTAATACAAATTCTTTGGAAACAAGAAGTCCACAATATAAAGAAATAAATAATGATGATAATTATATAGTTATTGTTTCTGATAGAAATTGTAAAAATAATGAATTTGTACTCGAAAAAAATATTCACAAATTAGAAAAATATATTAAAAATGTTTTTAAAAAAATCAAAAAATGTAAAAAAGTCTAATTATTATAAATTTGATATAAAAAATCAAATTATCAATTTGATGTGTCTTTTTTAAAAGGTATTTATTCTTTTTTTAATAATTTTTTATTAATATTAATAATGAATTATTCCCATATTTGTGCACTATATATATTTTTTGAATTATAAGATTATTTATGTAAATTAAACTTAAATTTTTTAATCTTTTTTTATATATTTTAATTGAAAATAAATAATCTTTTACATGAAATAAAAATTATTTAGAAAATAAATTATTATAATTATTTTTTTAATTTTTTTTGCTTCAAAATTGTGTAATCAATATCATTTTATTTTTCAAAAAAAACAAAATAATTTTTCAAATGATATTTTCAAAAAACATATAAAAAATATCACTTATCATTATTTATTTTTATATTAATTTTATTTCTCTTCTTTTTTTGATTTTTTTTTATAAATTATGAATTAATTCTAATGAAAAAATAATAAATGTTAATTGAAAAAAGAGAAAGAAAAGATTATTTCCTATAGATAAAATATTTTAATCGTTGATAAAATGATTTTTATATATGTATTAATTCTATATAAATTCAATCAATCTAAATTAACATAATATTATTATTTATGTTTTGATTAAAGAGAAAAAATGTTATTTCATTATAAAATAATTAAAATTTGTTTTAATATCATAATGAACATAATAGTACTATCAATAATTTGATTTTAATGGAAATTTATATTCTTTTGTAATCAAAATTAAGGAAGAAAATAAAACAATAAATAATAATTAAATAATCAATCGTTAATATTCCAAAAATTACTTCTATTATTGAGAATGAATACAGAATTGATTTAATAAATTTATGAAAAAAAGGTAAATTAAACCTAATTTAATTATGATCTTACAGATTGGATATATGATATTGTTGGGTTAAAAATATATCTAAGTTTCAAAAGATGGAGTTAAAAAGCTTAAAATTATTTTTATTTTTAAAATCAAATTTTGTTTGTTCTATAGTTTTGATAATCAAATTTTCAAATTTGAATGTAGAGTAATTTTTATGAAATATTTCAATAAGAATAATTAATTGTAATTACTGTAATTGAATAATATTTAAAAATAAATTAAAATAAATTTACTCACATTTTTATTTATATTCATTCAAAATAGTATATTCCTTGTCGTTATAACTTTAACAAATTTAATAGTGTAAAAGACAAGATCATCCGTCGGATATCGTCATAGGTCACCTTCAAAAATACCCTAAATTTCAAACTGACGGATGACAAAAGGAGGAAATCGTCATCCTTCACCCAAAAATTCTCCTTATTAAATCATATAAATTATACCCAGATTAAAATTTTCAAATTTTGTTTAAAATTATAATTTTTAGAAAATACTTATTAAATATTAAGGTAACTGATGATCACTGGAATCACCATTAGTCAAGGGGATAATATCCCCTTACATTGGGGTGACGGATGACCCTCTCTTTTACAGTAATTATAATCATTTATGTAAAGTGACTTTGAAATATTTAAAATATTTATTTAATTAATATAATAATATATAAAAAATAATCTTTTATTTTAAAATAATAATATAAATAAAATATGAGACAATTTCGAAATAATAATATAGAATCAAAAAAAAATAAAACAAGAAAAGAATATGAATTAAAAATGAATTTAGGTGAAAAAATAAAAGATAAGATTAAAAAATTTACAAACGTATTTAAAAAAGTAAAAAAATACGATGAAGATAAAACAAATAATATATCATTTTCTGAAAATAATAATGAATATTATGAAAATTTTTTACAGAATTTACAAGATGATGAAAATAAAAATAATAAAAAAAAACTATCTAAAAAAAAAAAAGGTAAAAATGATAAAACAAATATTTCAAATAATATAAATTTTAAAACTTCATTAAGACAATCACTAATGAAACCTAAGGAAACAAACAATTGTAATTTAACTCCTAAAATAAAAGAAAATTTAAAAATCAATTCAATATTAGTGAATAAACGTTCATCAAGTAAAATAAACCAATCAAATGATATTCAAAGTTCTTTATTTCATAGTAGATTGAATTCAAATAAATCAAAAGAAAATTTGAATGAAAGGAATTCTTATATTTTAAATGATATAAAAAATCATAAAAGTATTGTTTTAGGAAATATAAATGTTAGAAATTCAAAAATTCAAACTTCTTTTACTCCTAATAGAAATTTTAAAAATACTAATTTTTCCTCAATTAAATCAAAAAAATCTCCTGCAAAATTTATGGATAATAATAATAATTCTTTAGTAATTAAAAATATTAAAAGTGAAAATTTAAAAAAAGAAATGTCTCTTAAAAATGATGAAAAAACTATAAATAATTCTTTAGAAGAAGAATCTGGAATTAATTTTAAACAAAATTATAATTTTAATCCTAAAAAAATTAATGTTGGAAGTATAACAAAAAAAAATATAGATGATAATGATAAAAATAATAATGAAAATATAGGAAAAGAAATAGAAAAACATGATGTTAAAAGTCCAAGTGAAAGTACCTTAAAAATTCATTTAAAAAAAAGATGTTTATTTTGTTGTTTACCAATATGTTAGTTTTTAAATTTTTTTAATTTATACTCATTTCTATTCTTTTTTTGTGAATATATGATAATTATTTGTAAAAAATGAATTTAGGTTAAAAAAATAACTTTTTGAATTTTTTAAGTTTATATATGAATATTAATAATTTAAAGACCAGAAAATGATTTTTTATTTCTTTAAATAAAAATAATATATGTATTCTATATAAACCCTTAGACTAAATAATTTAACAGTTTTCCAAAATGTTATAAAATCATACGTTGTCTTAAAAAAAATCCTTTGATAATAATTGAACTCTAGATTCTTTGTTTTTGAAGTTTTTTAATTACTCTTATTTTGACTATTTTATGTCTCTTCAATTTTATTTAAATTTTTCTTAAACTATCTATTCTTTATTATTTAATACATTTTTTAAATTTTAAATTAATCATTTCAAAATTTTATTATTTTCTTCAACATCACTTTAATTTACTCGATTTAATTTTGAAATATAATATATCAAGGAAAATAATACTTATATTTATGAAAAAGTTAATATTTCATTTAACAAAAAAAAAATCAAAAAATATTTTTAAAATTTTATTTTAAATATAAAAAATAAATAAGTAAAATATTATTAATGATGAGGCTCAGAAAGTGGAATAAAAGGAGTATTATCAAAATCAATATTAATATCATTAACATTTTTCTTGCAGCATTTACAACAGTGACAACATTCACAACATTTGCAATATTTACAACATAAAAAAATAGATATTATAAGTAAAACTAACAATAACAATAT